>QJPP01002075.1:342500-464259 GCA_003996215.1 Jaltomata sinuosa | reverse complement strand
AAAAAAAAAAAAAAAAAAAAAAAAAAAAAAAAAAAAAAAAAAAAAAAAAAAAAAAAAAAAAAAAAAAAAAAAAAAAAAAAAAAAAAAAAAAAAAAAAAAAAAAAAAAAATAGAAAATAAAAGGAGAAAAAAAAAGAATTGAGAGGAGAAAAGGAAAAAAATAAAGATTGAGAAAAAAGAAAAAAATGTAGAAGAAAGAATAAAACAAAAAATAAAAGAAAAATAAAGGTTGAGAAAAAAAGGAAAAAAAAGAAAAAAAAAGAAAAAATAGAAATAAAAAAAAAGAAAAAAGAGAAAAAAAATATATATATAAAAGTTGAGAGACAAATACCCTCTCATTAGACACTTATCTTTATCAGTTGTATCACTTGTTATATCCCTCGAGATCCATTTGTATATTAAATGACATCAGGTTCTTGTCCGCCTCGTACAAGCTTGGAGCGTGATAAATTTGTTATTAGAGACTAGGTTCAAGTGTCTCGAGGAGTCTAGATCTTTCGAGCACCACATGAATATTAATTGGCTAGCACCACCAACTATATTACAACGTGGCTTTTAATCATTGATCTCGGTATTTTAGGGCTAGAATGGAATTTTCTTATTCGTTGATGCCCCATCATTGTAGGCTATAAATAGTTTACTCCATTAATTTGTTAAGGCATTTTGATTCGGAAGGAATATAATAGCCCTACTTTTAATCTTGAGCATTAAGTTTCCATTGTCTACTCAGTCTTGGGTTCTTTAAGGCTTTCCTCATTCTAAATTGTTATTGGAGCTAAAGAGGATCATCCTAGCAGGCATACAATTGATCACTTATTCTTTGAAGTCTAAAGCTTCTTATTACTTTATCTCTTGTTTATTAATTCGCATTTTTACTAATTTCACAATATTCAACTGCTAATCAACAAATCTAACAAGCTGAAGTAATAACGCGTGTCCTTGATTTTATACAGATTTAATTGTGTCATTTTTTTCGTAAACAGACATGCATATATCTATCTTGTCACCAGATGGTAGAGATCACTCGGTAATACAGGAACTGTTTGGCTTAATTAATAATACGTTTGTAAAATTTGGTTTTTATTCTGAATGAACATTCAAAATTTGATATTAGTTTTGAAGGAACTTTCATTTGAAAATTATTATCTTTTCTTTACAGGTTTAATATATATTGCATGCATGCAATTTAAATTTACTTTTTTCTCTTCTAACAAGTTAGTTGGAATACTTGCTCACATAATTGGTAATGTTTCTACTCTTTACTAATTAGAATTATTTTAATATATAAACTAAAATAGAAATAACTATTGCTAACGCAAGAATGTTTGATTTTAAAAAAATATTTCTATTTCAAACAAGAATGTTACTCTAAATAAAAAGTAAACTTATCTTATATGATTGCTTTCTTACATTATTTGATTTTTTTTGGTTTTCCCCCGGTATCTGGTACCCATTGGAGCCTGACTATATCTGGATTCGCGCTGGAAAGTCCCACATTGGGAGGTAAAACGCTCCCTAACAAAGGGGACTCCGTACTGGGGGACTTGAACCCGAGACCCGAGTCCTCAGATTAAGGATGAAGGAATACTTATCACTCCACCACAACCCTTGTTGGTTAAATTATTTGATTTGTCCACCTAACCTTCTCAGGCAAGTCAAAATTTGTAACTTTCTGATAATTTTCTTCTTTTTGGAATAAGATAGAAATCGAAGCTTAGATTAATGAGTGCAATTTATGTTGTAAGTTATGATGTGTAAGGTATATTCTCCTTAAGGTTATTATAATCTATATTCTTCCCAAAGCTTTCCCATGCAACATAATTCTTTTTTTTGGTATAGAGCTATTGCATTCTATTTCATCTTCGGAATTCATCATATTGCTGGGTTCCTGAGAGCAGAGCTTAAGTTTGTTTATTTGATTGTCACAATATGTTATCTCACATGGATAATTTTACATTATATTTTGAAGAGGAATATCAGCGTCGACAATAAATTATTTTGGTCATGACAACAACCTAAATGAGTGAAAGAAACATACATCAAGAATATCATTTTCAACAACAACATATTGAATGTAATTTCAATTTTCACAAGTAAAATTTGAAGAGGGTAGTGTGTACACAAACTTTATTCCTTCCTTGGAAGATAGAGAGATTGTTTTCAATAGACCCTCGGTTCAAGTAAAAGCAGTTTGAAAAAAAAGAGAATGAGAGAGAAAAGGTCAAGACACAAAACGTATTTGTACAGAAACATAAATGGAATAACAAGAAACTCCCAGAGTAATACTATGACTAATAATATGAAGGACCAGAAATGTTAGGTCAGATACACTTCATTAAATATTTGTACCTCATAAAAGTAAAACAAGCACAAAGTTATATATCTTATTAAAATTTGATTGTTCATCTTCGTTTGTTAAGATGATATCTAATCATCTGACCTCGACAATTAAGTCACTGTACGATAAACTACATTGATCATTCACATAAATTTTTACTTTATTTTTCATGTATAATTATTTAATTGAAGCTTTATTTTAATAATATAATATTGATGTAATTTTCAAAATCGTGTGTTAACTCATACATAACTTGACGTACACGTGCAACACACGGGGGAAAGAACTAGTGTAATGACCTTTCTAGTCATTTACACGTTTTCGCTTTTCTTGTACCGTTAGGGTTTGCCTGTAGTGGCCCCAAGTCATTTATGGCTTGCTGGGACCGGTAGTTCGGTGTCCGGGCCGTTTGTTTGGTCTTTTTGGCCGTTACTTATTTTAGAGCATTAGGCTTTTAAAATCGTTGACTTCAGTCAATATTCTTGGTGAACATGCTCGAAATAAAACACCGATAGTTCCGTTAACTCTGGAGCATGGACTTTGGTCTAGTGGGACCCTAGGTCAGGATCCAGGAGCTTTTCAGCTTGGAATTCTCTCTCGTTTTGTATTTTCAGGCCAATTAGGCTTGTTTGGTTGACTTTGGTCAATATTCAGAGAAGACAGTCTCGGATGAAAATTTTGTCAGCTCTGAAATGTCAAGTTTGTATTAGTTAGTTGGTTGGTTCGGGTCTCAAGTGAGCCGAGCTCATTTTGGATGTTTGATTGGCGTTAGTTAGTGTTGACTTGGGTCAACATTCCTCTGAGGTGACCTCGTATAGAAGTTTCATTGATGGCGTTGAGTCTGGAATGTTGTTTCCACTCTAGTAGCACTATTGGTTTTTGAGTATCAGGTTCCGATTGTGTCCAGAATACCCCGTAGAAGTTTTGGTTTTAGCGCGATCGCGCTGACCAAAGACCAGCAGCTATATATTTTTTATCCTTTCGTTTTTTAGCTCTTTTTCTTATTTATTCCCAACTCCAAACTAAAAATTTTGTCCACCAAAATCCTTCTTTTAGTCTTAGCTCATCAATTGGATTAGAAAGTCTCGCTTCTTGGACGATTTCGGTAAGTTCTTCTTCCCCCAAGTTGTTCTTCTCTAATTCTTGAAAACCACCATTGTTGACCCTTTCTCAAAGCTTGAAATCCTTTGTAGAAGCTGCCCCTTTGGTGTCTGCATGTTTGAGGAATCGTCCTACTCGCATTCTTGACGTAATTCCCTCGTTGAGGTAGGTAATTCTTGCTCTATTTCTAAATTTAATCCTTAAAATTTCTTCTTTAATCCACTCTTGAGCGGGCTGTTTTGGAGCCCCAATCATGATCCATTTCTGCTCAAATTTTGAGTATGTGCTCCTGGGATGGTAAGGAATACTTTGGTGTTTTCATTTTCAGTTTTGGATTAGGGAGACCACAGTCCCGTTTGTGACCCGGATTTTGATCCGGCTATGTTTATGGCATATTGGGTATTGTTAGTCTCATATTAACACCTAGATTATTGTGTTGATAGTGGTTTCACAATTTGGAGCTTCCCAAAGTAGTTTGAGCCTAGACGACGCCATCCCCGCAGCTATTCGTCGGACGACAGATAGGTAAATGGCTTTTTCTACCTAGACTCTGCGTATATAGGCTATAACTGCATTAATTAGTATCCTTGAGTGGGTTGTTATAGGTTGATACCCCAGACCTTGTCCGCCTTTTCTATCCGTTTATTTCATACGTTGATTATAGTATTCGTATCAGTATTGTATATTATCCTTGTAGTCATGTGTGGCCTTTTATTGACTCTAGAATATAGATGGTGGGTTATTTGGAAATGTCCACGAGTCTCGGATATAGAGATATCATTTTAGGCTGGT
This sequence comes from Jaltomata sinuosa, assembly GCA_003996215.1. Classification (NCBI taxonomy): domain Eukaryota; kingdom Viridiplantae; phylum Streptophyta; class Magnoliopsida; order Solanales; family Solanaceae; genus Jaltomata; species Jaltomata sinuosa. The sequence goes on along the minus strand of QJPP01002075.1, from coordinate 460,029 downwards.
TATGTCTGTTGTAGAGCTGTTGAGCTTGTGCAGGGCCTGTAGGAATATTTGTGAATCGTTGGGCTAATTTATATCTGTGTGCAAGCATACCATCCATTAAAAAAGTTTTCCTTGTATGTTTTATCACTATTTTGGCTTTGGGCCTACTATAGATAGTTTTCTAAACATTGCATAGCCCAGGGGCCCATTTTTGGTATAGATGATGATAAAACAGGATTTGAATGACTTCACACTAGTTTTCCTACTGATTCTAGGATCGGCAGGGAAGAGCACTAGACTTGATTTTAGTACTGATTTAGACCCGGATATGCTCTGGGCAACGTTTGAGAGGGTTATTGTGACTTTTACTACTAATTTAGACCCGAGTATCCTTCGGGCACCCTTTGAGAGGGTTATTGAGACTTTTATCACTGATTTAGTCCCGAGTCTACTTCGAGCACCCTTGAGAGGATCTTTTGATATTACTGCTACTATTTTAGACCCAGTTCAATTCCGGGCATGTACTACGAGGGTTCGAGTATTGAGCTACTATATGAGATTGCACGGTTTTTGTATGTGGTCTAAGAGTAGACCTTCATGAACTCTGTCAATCCAGGTTCTAGGGCTTTAGGCTGCGTGTGCTGGAAGAGGGGTGTACAGTGTCGGAGAGGTACACGGGTAGAGTCTTTCCATGGGTCTTGCCTCTATATGGGCCCTTGAGGTACCTAAGGGGAACATACTGGTTACTTTCACATCATATCATTATCATGCATTTGGCACTCCAATTCCACCCTTGGTTGCTTGTGTTCAGGGTACGCTCCGGTTGTATGGGCAGTCAGAGGGTTTATTTTCACCTGATTGTGTTCCTTGATTGTATGGGCGGCCGTTGGGACTGTAGGTAGATTATATTACTTCTGTCATTTTGTAGATCTAACTTGGACTTTTGGTATCAATTGGATGAGTGGTTTAGCCTATGGAGGCACTATTCTTGGAGTTGAGATTATTGAGGGGCTAGTAGGTCCCATATTACTGAGATCAGATTGTGTAGCTTTCTAAGCGATTGTGGAGTTTGATTCCTATTTTATCCTGGTCTTATTTGGCGTATATGTATACTTGTGGGTTACTTATTCCATCTTAGGCTTGACTTATAAGTGGATTACATTTATCTTTATCTTGGTATTTGATGACTTAGGCATGTTTTCTGCTAATATGTGATTTCTAGTTCAATTGTTGGCTTTCTTTCCTTCCTTCCCGTTATTTTGAGCTTACCAGTATACCACCCATCTCTTTGAAATTTTCTTTATATATATTGTTATTGCAAGGATCCCAGGTGTGTTCTTTTTCCTTCTTTCACTTGCGTTCTATGTGTATATATCTTCTGTGCTAGCATTGTTTGCTTATAACTCTTAGTTGTCTATTTCTCCGTGCTAGTCCCTGGCACTTTATATATTGCTTCCGTGACTGCTTTCTTGCTATCTTCTATTTACTGTTTTTATATCTTATATGCGCTCAGTCGGCCGATGATGCCTACTGGGTGCCCGTTGCTTAACTATTGGTGCTCATACTATACTTCTGCATATTTTTGGTGCAGATATTAGTTGAGCCTTCGCCGTTGATCGCGTTAGAGACTAGTGCAGCTTTTGGATCTTTGAGACTAGGGTGAGCGCCTGGCGGTCGGGGCTTGACCACGTCTCCTCTTTTGTACTATTACTCTTTGTATATTCGGAGACAATTGTACTTATCTTTTGTTACTTCTAGTACTTGTATTCCATTAGAAGCTTCTATAGTGTCGATACCAAGTCTTGGAGTTGGTGTAGTTTCATTATGTATATATTCAGGTTTTTGCTTTTGCTTTGTCTATTTTTATATTCTGCTTATTGTGCATATTGGTTAGGAAGTAGCCCATTACTAATTGTTTCGAGCTATGGAAATTGGTTTGCCTATTGGGGGATTGTAGGTGCCATCATGACCTGAGAAATCAGGTCATTACAGCTTAGTATCAGGGCTCTAGGTTCACCGGTGTCATGGTACAGAAGTAAGTGTCTAAGTAGAGTCTCGTGGATTGGTACGATGACGTCCATATCCTATATGCGGGAGGCTACAGGGCATTGTTAGGAAAAGTTTCATTTTCTTGGCTCCTTATCGTGCGCTCCTGGCTCTATTGACTTCTAAACTTCAGTTGTTCCTTTCCTTCTCAGATGCCTAAAGCGAGTTCAACAGCGGTTGGTGTTGAGGCTTCTGTGCCTGTTGCTTCAGTATTTCCATCAGTGCCAGAACTTCTGAGTGAGAATTTATCGCATCAGATAGGGGGTGTGGGACCAGCCCAGCCTCCGATTGGATTCATAGCTACCCTAGTTCTATAAGACACCGTGGCTAGGACTCTGAGTCCTTTGGTGGGTGTTTCAGTACCCGGTTCTTCGAGCGGTGTTTCAGTTAGGGTTGAGCTTCCAGTTCTCCAGCAGGGTTGTATGTCGGTGTTGGACTGCGAGGCAAGATTTCATGAGATGGTTATGCATACTGCTAGGTCTGCGCCATCAGATCTTGATATGTTTCAGAGCTTTGTTTGAGGTTTGATTTCACAGCTCCATCTAGCGACCGAGCATTTTGGTTATAGTTGGGATGACCTTCCTTCAGGTAGTGGATCATGCTTGGGCTATCGAAGGTTTATACTGTGAGGCTTATGGAGGAGGTGTTGATAAACGTCATTGCCAGGATAGTTCCCGAGGTTCTCAGACTCGAGGTAGGGGATTCTCCACCAGAGATAGGTTCCATTACTTCTTATCTACTAGGACAATTTTGGTTCATCCACGGGTTTTAGAGGGTGGCTATGCAGAGCAGGTTGAGCAGAGTAGACGAGGTATGGGTCAGGTTCTTCGAGGTTTGCATTCAGGTTGTGTACGCCGTGGTGGCAGATCAGGTTCAGCGAGATCTTCTCGCCCAACTTCTTTCCGTGGGTTTTGATTTCAGTGCGGTGAGTATGGCCACTGTGTTAGAGATTTCCCCATGATCGTGCATTCCAGTCGGCATAGTTGTTATGATTGTAGGGAGGTTAGCCACTATTCTAGAGATTGTCCCCTGCGAGGGATGGCTGAGCCTTCAGCTTCGACTACTCAGCCTAGAGTTAGACCTTGTCAGTTCGATGCCCCTCTTGGTGGGCCCGAGGTAGAAGTTCCTGATATTGTTGCTCCAGGTTAGGCTTTTGCTAACTTTTACTTGTGATAGTCCTGTTCGTGATGTGATTCCTTCCCTTCTATCATTTATTTGCTTATATGCCTACTTGCTACTTGTTTAGTTGTTGGGCTACCTGAGTTATAGTATCTGTGTTGTTTCCGTGGTAGTTTATTCCTTAGTAGTGGATGAGGTGAGTTCTCCTTGTGAGGTGTTACCCAGAGTTGTAGCTCATGGGTAGTTCTTGTTAGTCTATTTTTGGTTGGGTTTATCCCTGTTTTGTTATGATTCTGGACTTATGATTGAGTCTTCCTTGTTGAGTGGACCTAGATAGTAGTTGCCTAGGCTGTTATCTAGCGTTGCTAGATGATTTTGTGTTAGTTTGGTGTTACCGGTGGTTGTGCCAAAGTTTGAGCTTTTCTCTTAAGTTGAGAGGTGTCGGTTATGCTAGTGTGCTTTGATTGGTTTGGTTTTCTCGGGTGTCTAGAGTGACCCCCCTTGGTTTGGTTGGTTTAGGAGGTTGGTAGGTATGTGGGTTATTCCCATAGTCTCCTTTCGTTTCTTATCCGGTTGGGTTGTCTTATTGTTTCCCTGGTTCCAGTTGGAATGAATTTTGATCGTAGCCCTCTGGTTGAGATTTTCAATCAGTATTTTGATTGAGTTTGGTTTTAGTATTTTTGACTAAGTATTGACCGTAGCCTTGTGGTTGAGTTGTATTCATAGCATATTGGGTGAGTCGGGCCTCCGGCCTATTTTCTCCTGCCTTGTTGACTTTTGACAATGTAAGTGTGGGAGCTAATAAAATGGCTACAGATTTGATTTGAGAAGGAGTTGGTAGGGTTCGATATATTCTAAGGAAGGGTTCATTTAGTTGGAAAAGGAGGTTGATGACTCCTTGTTTGTTCTTATGTGTTTTAGTAGTTGACTGAGGTGATGACGGAGGTTTCCCTTGGATTGTGTGTTGGTGATTTGATTCGTCCATTTATAGATTGCAGTGACTTTTCCTTCGCTTGGTTCAAGCTTCTGTAGCATCTACTGATTTAGCAAATTGTGTGTTCATAGCCTAGTTGTCTTCGGTTCTTAAAGGTTCATTGACAATATATGGGTTCGACAGAGGCTTTGGTTGGAAATTTTAAAGTTGGGTTTCAGTATCGTAGACTAGCAAACTACTCCAGATGGTTCATGGTTGGTTCTCTTCAGTTGCAGCTTCTTGGGTTGGAAGGCATGGAATTTAGATGACTTAGTTTTCCCCATTTCAGTTGTGGAGTGACAATTGGCCTTGAACACCTAGTCCTTGGCTAACCTTTGAATTAGGCTGGACATTCTAGATTTCGATGGTGTTCTAGATAGTACGAGGTTTATTCTACCATGGTTATACAGACTCAGCAGTGTGAGTTTGAGATTCAGCAGTGTTGTATGCTATATGTGATCAGGTTGTGGGGGTTGAAGCTAGCAAGGCTATTTTAAGTTCTAATGGTACTTTGAGATTGATCATCGCCTTCATTGCCGAGAGTTTGAAATGCTTGTTTAGTTAGGTCTTCAGGGGTTGTCTTTATATAGGGTTCTAGCATTGGTTAGACTCGGCCAGTATGGACTAGAAGTTTGGTATGTGGTGTGCTTTGATATGGTTGGTTTGCGTGCTGATGCGATAGAGCGGTTGATTCGAACCAAAGGGGTGAGTTGAGGGTATATGCAGAAATTCTATATCTAGATGGCGACTTTGAACCCTAGGCACCTCTTTCCTTTGCCTACGGAGTGTCCTGACTTGATATTCGTGGTATGGTAGACTCTTTCCTGAGTTGAGGTTTGTAAAGCAATTTCAAATCCGAATGGAGTTCGAGTATTAAGAGTAGCAGCAGTACTTCTTAGTGTTGGGAGCTTAGCTGATGATTACGAGCTTTGTGGTAGGCTTACCACACTCCTTGCGGAGTCTTGGTTTTGGTTTGGGTCTGTTGGGCAGGTTGCCCTGGTTTATTCGTTTCCAGTTGACTCAGACTAGGCACGGTGCAACAGTTGGGTTCGTTCTTTAGTTTGGAAGTTTCTTCGTCAACACAGGGTATTCATACATGCCTTTCCTAAACCTGGTGTGCAAGCTTCAGTCGGGTTCAGATGGTGAGTTCAGATGGTTGGTTAAGTTGGGTTCAGTTATCGAGTTTGAGGTTAGCAAAAGTGTTCGTTTGTTGGTTTATAGTTAGTCAGACAGGTAGCTCCAGTTTTTGAGGATACGCTGCAGGTTGTCATCTTGGATGGCTAGGCTAGTAAGTTATAGCTTAGCTTGAGTGGAATTTGAGTATAAATGGTGACTTCATTCATGGTGAAGTATAAGAGAGAGATATGGATCTCTGGTGTTTCATCTGATATTTCGAGGGTGATTTGAGTTTTTGACTTATATGAAGCTTTCTGTTGGTGATGTAAAAGGAGTCAGTTCAGAATAAAGGGTTTTTGTAGATCAGCGGGTCATGAGTTAGAATTTTTAGTTGATGGCTTCTTGGTGAGCTTGGTTATGGTTTTGAAGATTCGAGTTTTGTGTGTTGGTTTCCTTGCTTCTCTGGTTCAGTGTTGTGTCAATAATTTTCGATTGAGATTCTCGAGGTTCAGTCTGGGTAGGCCGGTCTTTGGAGTTTTGGAGTTTGAGTTTAAAATCTAGCTTGGCTAGTAAAAAGTTTAGGCTTGGTTGCTTTCTTTAGTTCTTTTCTGTTGGGTGTCATTCGGTCGAAGAGGCTACTCAGGTTGTCCGAGAGAGTAATACGGGTTTTGTATTCGCTGTTCTTAAATCTTAGTCTTTCCTTCTTTCCTGACTTTTGGGGATGAAAGTCTTTTTAGTAGTGTATAATGTAATGACCCTTCCGGTCATTTATGCATTTTCACCTTTTTTGTATCGTTAGAGCTTGCATGTAGTGTCCCTAAGTCATTTATGGCTTACTGGGACCGGTAGTTCGGTGCCCGAGCCATTTTTTTGGTCTTTTTGGCCGTTCCTTGTTTTAGAGCTTTAAGCTTTTGAAATCGTTGACTTCAATCAACATTCTTGGTGAACATACTCGAAATCGAATTCCGACAGTTCTGTTAGCTCCAGAGCGTGGACTTTGGTCTAGTGGGACCTTTGGTCGGGATCCAGGAGCTTTTCAGCTTGGAATTCTCTCTCATTCTGTGTTTTCAGGCTAATTGGGCTTGTTTGGTTGACTTTAGTCAACATTCGGAGAAGACGGCCTCGGATGGAAATTTTGTCAGCGATATTAGCTCCGGAATGTTGAGTTTGTGTTAGTTAGTTGGTTGGTTCGGGTCCCGGGTGAGCCGAGCTCATTTTGGATATTTGGTTGACGTTAGTTAGTGTTGACTTGGGTTAACATTCCTCCGAGATGACCTCATTTGAAAGTTTCGTTGATTGCGTTGAGTCTGAAATATTGTTTCCACTCTATTAGCACTATTGGTTTTTGAGTATTGGGTTCATATCGTGCCCGGAACACCTCGTAGCGGTTTTGGCTATTGCTAGTTTTCTGCAGCAGAAATTGTTCAGCGCCAACGATGCTGACCTGTGATTTCCTTCAGCGCCAACGGCACTGACCTATGATTTTTCCCTTCAGCGCGATCGCGCTAAAACAGTGCAATTGTGCTGGTCTGTGGTCTTTCATTCAGCGCGACAGCGCTGACCAACGACCGACAACTATATATTTTTTATCCTTTCATTTTTTCAGCTCTTTTTTTCATTTATTCCCAACTCCAAACTGAAAATCCTCTCCACCAAAATCCTTCTTTTGGTCTTAGCTTGGAGAATTCATCAATTGAATTAGAAAGTCTCGCTTCTTGGACGATTTTGGTAAATTCTTCTTCCCCCAAGTTGTTCTTCTCCAATTCTTGGAAACCACCATTGTTGACTCTTTCTCAAAGCTTGAAATCCTTTGTAGAAGCTGCCCCTTTGGTGTCTGCATGTTTGAGGAATCGTCTAATTCGTATTCTTGACGTAATTGTTGAGGTAGGTAATTCTTGCTCTATTTCCGAATTTATTTCTTGAAATTCCTTCTTTAATCCTCTCTTGAGCGGGCTATTTTGGAGCCCCAATCGTGGTCCGTCTCCGCTCAAATTTTGAGCATGTGTTCCTGGGATGGTAAGGAACACTTTGGTGTTTTCATTTTTAGTTTCGAGTTGCGAGGCCCACGGTCCTATTTGTGACCCAGATTTTGACCCGATTATGTTTATGGCATTATGTGTATCGTTAGTTTCATATTAATGCCTAGATTTGTGTTGATAGTGGTTTCACAATTTGGAGCTTTTTGGAGCAGTTCGAGCCTGGACGACGCTGTCCTCACAGCTATTCATTGGACGACAGGTAGGCTATCGCTTTCCTTACCTAGACTTTGCGTATATAGGCTATAACTGCATTAATTAGTATCCTTGGGTGGGTTGTTATAGGTTGGTACCCCAGACCTTGTCCGCCTTTTCTGTCCATTTATTTCATATGTTGATTGTAGTATTCGTATCAGTATTGTATATTACCCTTGTGGTCCTGTGTGACCTTTTATTGAATCTGGAATATAGATGGTGGGTTATTTGGGAATGTCTGCGAGTCCCGGACATAGAGATATCTTTTTAGGCTGGTTATGTCTGTTGTAGAGATGTTGAGCCTGTGCAAGGATGGTAGGAACGTTTGTGAGCCGTTGGGCTAATTTATATCTGTGTGCAAGCATACCATCCATGAAAAAGGTTTTTCCTGCATGTTTTATCGCTATTTTGGCTTTGCGCCTACCATAGACGATTTTCTAAACCTTGCATGACCCCAGGGGCCCATTTTCGATATAGATGATGATAAAATAGGATTTGAATGACTTCACACTGGTTTTCCTACTGATTCTAGGCTCGGCAGGGTAGAGCACTAGACTTGATTTTAGTACTGATTTAGAGCCGGATACGCTCTGGGCACCCTTTGAGAAGGTTATTGCGACTTTTACTACTGATTTAGACTCGAGTATCCTTCGGGCACCCTTTGAGAGGGTTATTGAGACTTTTATCACTGATTTAGCCACGAGTCTACTTCGGGCACCCTTGAGAGGGTCTTTTGAGATTACTACTACTGTTTTAGACCTGGTTCAATTTCGGGTATCTACTACGAAGGTTCGAGTATTGAGCTACTATATGAGATTTCATTTTTTTGTATGTGGTCTACGAGTATACCTCCATGCACCCTGTCGATCCAGGACCTGGGGCTTTGTGCTGCGTGTGCCGGAAGTGGGGTGTACGACGTCAGAAAGGTACACGGGTAGAGTCCTTCTATGGGACCTGCCTCTATATGGGCCCTTAAGGTACCTGAGGGGGAACATACCAGTTACTTTCACATCATATCATTATCATGCATTTGGCACTCTAATTCCACCTTTGGTTGCTTGTGTTTAGTGTACGCTCCGGTTGTATGGGAGGTCGGAGGGTTTATTTTTATTTGATTCTGTTCCTCGATTGTATGGGCGGCCATTGGGACTGTAGGTAGATTATATTACTTTTTTCATCTTGTAGATCTATCTTGGACTTTTGGTATCGATTGGATGAGTGGTTTAGCCTGTGGAGGCACCGTTCTTGGGACTGAGATTATTGAGGGGCTAGTGGATCCCATATTACTGAGATTTAGATTGTGTAGCTTTCTGAATGATTGTGGAGTTTGATTCCTGTTTTATCCTGGTCTTGTTTAGAGTATTTGGATACTTGTGGGTTAGTTATTCCATCTTAGGCTTGACTTAAAAGTGGATTACATTTATCTTTATCTTGGTATTTGATGTCTTAGGCATGTTTTCTGCTAGTATGTGATTTCTAGTTCAATTGTTGGCTTGCTTTCCTTCCTTCTCGTTATTTTGAGGTTACCGGTATACCACCTATCTCTTTGAAATTTTCTTTATATATACTGTTGTTGCAAGGATCCCAGGTGCGTCCTTTTTCCTTCTTTCACCTGCGTTCTATGTTTCTATATCTTCTGTGCTAGCATTGTTTGCTTATAACTCTTGGTTGTCTATTTCTCCATGCTAGTCCCTGGTGCTTTATCTATTGCTTCTGTGACTGCTTTCTTGCTATCTGCTATTTACTGTTTTTATATCTTTATGCGCTCAGTCGGCCGATGATGCCTACTGGGTGCCCGTTGCTTAACAATTGGTGCTCATACTAGACTTCTGCATCTTTTTGGTGCAGATATTAGTTGAGCCTTCGTCGTTGATCGCTTTGGAGATTAGTGCAGCTTTTGGATCTTCGAGACTACGGTGAGCGCCTGGCGGTCGGGGCTTGACCACGTCTCCTCTTTTGTACTGTTACTCTTTGTATATTCGGAGACAATTGTACTTATCTTTTGTTACTTCTAGTACTTGTATTCCATTAGAAGCTTTTGTACTGTCGATACCAAGTCTTGGAGTTGGTGTAGTTTCATTATGTATATATTTAGGTTTTTGTTTTCGCTTTGTCTATTTTTATATTCTGCTTCTGCTTATTTATGCTTATTGTGCGTATTGGTTAGGTAGTAGCCCATTATTAATCGTTCCGGGCTACGAAAATTAGTTTGCCTACTGGTGGGTTGTAGGTGTCATCATGACCTGAGAAATCGGGTCACGACAACTAACTTGTTCTATATTATAAAAACATAAATACAATATTGGTAGTCTAAAATAACCTAGCTTGTTCGAACAACTTTTATAGCATCTAAGAAAGAAATTATTTCTTCAAAAAGAAATAATTCTTTGTCGGGTAAACTTATAATGCTTTAGATCATTTTTAATCACTAAATTTATTTTTACCTGAATAGGTAATGAAGAATTATAATACCGAATGGACTTAGTAGAAAAAAGGTAAGGTTAGAAGAAAACATGAGAGGACTTTTCTATCAATTATTAAAATTAAATTATCTCAATATATTAGTTTCTTATGTGTCATCTATTGACATTTTGTGTTAATGTCGGAGACTTTTGCTAAATTATTTCTTAAAACGAAATTGCAGTGTTGGACGAAAGAATGTTATAGCATGAGTAATCTTCAGGAAAATTCATGCAAATTTCAGGTTTATTTTTTCATTTGGCACGAGCTAGCAACCAATAACTATGTGCACGAGCGATTAGAGTTTATAATTACCCTGAATAAGTGTATTGTTTTTACCCTTACTAAGTGTATCTCATATTAAATATATAAATTGCAATTATAAATTTATAATTAATTTATAGAAACTTCATTATGGGCTATTTTAGTATATTTAAAAAAGTAAAAATAAAGTTTTAAACAAATATGACCTTTTGATATTTGCTGCCAATCAAAGAGTTATTTAATTATTTTCTCTATTATACGGTGTGTCTCAAAATTTCACAATCCAAAAGCATCGTGAATGACACTCACACTAACTATTCGGTGGGAGAACCATCTAACCTCATATACCCAACACCAATACTTAACAAATACGAAATGTACAATTCTATTATTGATCAATAATTCGAATAATTAAAACAATGCAGAATAAATCAAATGTCTAAAACGCTCCCAAAAATTGAAAGTCATTGTACGAAAACATCTAAAGTTGATAATCTGCGGGTACAACCCGGAAAACTTGAATAACTAGTGTCTGTGTCTGAAATAAATGGACAAGAACATAGTGTGTAAAGACTCATGATTGCTCGAAAGATGAAGATCACCCTTAAATCGGAAATGGTCACTGGCTACAACTGAGGTCTCGTCGAAGCCGCTGGAATTGCTCTGCACTCAACAAAAAGAAGAGTACATGTAGTATTAGTACAAAACCACTATGTATTGGTAGGGTGATCGCCCAACTCAACTTAATAAATATGAACACATAACCAACAATTTGTAAACAAGTACAATCATATAACACTTAGTGTTTATACCTTCACTTAGTCTCTTCTCAACAATAACCAAGTAAATCAGACAAGCATAAGACAAATACAAAAAATTCACCAAGTCAATACCATGACTAATACTTCCTCCGTTTCAATTTGTTTGGCCTACTTTTTTTTTTAGTCCGTTTCAAAAAGAAAATCTCTTTCCTTTTTTAGAAACTTTTTAATTCCAATTTTTCACATGGCATATTAAAGACCACAAGATTAAAAGATTTTTTAATACATTTGACATATCTTTAATTTAAGGCCACAAGTTTTAAAAGTCTTCTTTACTTTCTTAAACTTCGTGCCAAGTCAAAATAGGCCAAACAAATTGAAACGAAGGGAGTAACAGTTAACTCAACCTTGCCACAATTATCTTTTCATTGGACTTCAACAAATAATTACACAATTCAAGTACGTTAATAGCCCGGACCACTCATGGATCCAAAATAACATCAATAATATATATGTATAACCTGATTCACTTATGAAATCGTCAAACTCACCAATATTGTGTACACACATACTATGGATCTTATAAATGTCCACTAGCCATAACTCGCAGGGGACGAGCTCAGTCTATGTACTAAATAACCCAGATAACTAGTGTATGTCATTCTTATCCTAAACCAATGTTATACCACCCTTATTCTAACGTTCTCACCCTTATACTCTTTGATTTTCACCAATTCTGTGACGATGACCTTTATCGAGTAATCTCACAATATCAACTAATGTCATACAATCATAATATGAGATAAAACAATCACACTTGCACTTTAAAATGAGCCTTTTTACACAATCTTAACATTTACAACATGAATTATAACAAGTAGACAAAGAGGTAGTTAACATACACATATAAACTAAATTGAGTCTCAACAACAATTCAACCATCACCTACCTCAATCAACGCTTTGCACTACTCTAACGAACTTGAGCCTTGTCCTTTCTTGTAATTTTAGCTTGACTATGATCTAAAAATAATAATGTAGTCACCATTCAATAATGACCTAATAAATATAAGGATTATAACCTAATCCCATAATCTCAAGGTCAAAATCATGATCATTCCCTTATTCTAGGGTTTTTCTACCTTCATTCCATCTTAATTCTACCAAATTCATGTCTATAAGAATGATATCTAAGCAGGCAACCATACATTATCCACTCTTGACCAAAATTCAAGGATTGCACCTTATTTTTTCTAAATTACATCAAAAAATTGGCCTAAGTCAAGTCAAATCCTCTCTAAAAATTAAAACCTAGTGATTTTAAGGATTAATCATTGAAAAACTAGTTAAATAAATGGATTAACTTACCTCAATAAAGATTTTGGGTAGAAACTGATGATTTTCGCCCTAAATCGCCGGGACCTTGTTTTCCTTTTATCATTAGTGCTTTCTTCCTCGGTAGCTCCTCCCTTCTTAGTTTTGGAACGAAAGTGAAATGAAAAATACTATTTTAAAATTCAAAACTGCATTTATCAGCGCATATCTCGCTATAGCCCGCTATAGCGGTCCGATTCTCACTATAGGGCATCGCTATAGCGGGATCTGCCTGCTATGATGAAATTGATCAAAGTTGATTTTCGTTATAACGGACTTGTGGTAGCGGTTTGTCTCTCACTATAGCGGCCTAGGCGAGATATAAAGTTCGACATTCTCAGATTTTTATCAATTTTACAACACATTTTAAGAAATTAACATCCTGAACTAATCCCTTTACGTTAAACGCAAATTTTAGAGTTCTACTAACCCAAATTCACTTTCAAAAGTTTATACGAACTCCTTAATCCCTTAGCTATCATAATATGATTCTCAATCATATAAATACCGGCCTATCAATTATCGAATTTATCTACACCATACAACACTTGAAATTCATGCAAGACTAGCCTAGCCTAGCCTAACCTAAAAATTTTAATACTTTTTTAAGGAGAATCTTAACCCAAATTTTGACATGCTAAATTGTACCGTAACAACGAAAAGGGTCGCTATACAAAATTATTGAATTGCTTCAAGCCGTTATCACTATTTATTCCTCTTATCCTTGCACCATGTGAGGATTTAGCATGGTTGAATGATTTACAATATTTAATTAGTAGAAGTTGAATTATCAAATTGTTTTATTTATGAATAGCTCCATCTTCTGCTTGAGATATAGATCAACAACATTGGTGAAAGATTAATATGTAGATATTATGCTCCAATACAATAATTTTGGTTTGCAAAAAAAAATTGTTGATCAACATAACTATAAAAAAGAAAATTATCCGATGGAGCTGGATATTAATTTTCGTTTGATTTAATATGTACTGCACTAATGAGTAGTTTACATATTTGTCCCTTCTCTTTCTTTCTCAATATACTCAAATAATAATTTCTTTATCTGTTAATTTTTATTTTAATTATCTACTTCTATTATAATATTCAAGTTGTAACATTGAAGTACACTATGGAAGGTATTAATTTGAAAATTGTGTTTAGTACAACGACTGCATTTTAACACAGTGTGCAAAATAATTCTGAAGGACAAATCTTCCTATAATTTAGTTGTTAGTTAATATGCTAATTTATTATTGATTGTTATTTAATTATAATTCTCATAATTTACAAAGTATCTTTTGACTCATGTCACTTCTAATAATTAACGTGATATTGACGTGCAACGTACATTAAGAGAAATTAGTGTATACAAAATGATTATAAATTTTTATAACCATATAAAATAATTTTGATATAATTCTCAAATAATAATTTTAAAGGAAAACTGGCTAATGATTTAATATATTACTACATTGAATTAAGTTGACAAAAATAAAATCACATTCACAATTAAATGAAAATAGCATGTTCAGAGACATGATCCAAGACCATTCAGCAACAATTGAACCCGCATGACCCTTGAACCACGGGTCATCTTTGGTTGTTCATATCATTTTACATGATGAATTTATTCATGTGATGGGTAAATATTTTAGACGAAGCCAATTCAGTTGAACCCTCTTGATGCTACATAGGTTTGTTCCTGCTTATAACTATTTATTATACTATAATATTAGAATTTTATGTTCAAATCACAAATTATATCGAATTGATCTATTATAAATATATTAACGTTAGAATTCTACTTTCTAAACTGTTGCTTTCTATCACAAAATACCATATCATCTCAAACTAAAAGATCCATGAACATATACTTTATTAATTAATGATACTAACACTATAATAGATATGCACATTATTGAGTTAGTATTGAAAGAATAGATTTCTCAAAAGATCACTAAATTATGGATTCTACGTTCTAAACTGTTGCTTTCTATCACAAAATACCATATCATCTCAAACTAAAAGATCCATTAACATATACTTTATTAATTAGTGATACTAACACTATAATAGATATGCACATTATTGAGTTAGTATTGAAAGAGTAGATTTCTCAAAGATCACTCAATTATGGAGAGTTATGTAGCAAAATCTTTTAACTTAATTTCGTATAAATAAATTATTTAATTTATAACTTTTTTCTTACAAAATCACTCAATCAGATTTATCATTAAAAAAATCTGACATGACAAAGTGAATTGAGCTTTTATGTTATGAACTCCACAAATGTCATTTCAGATTTTTTTTAATGAAAAATAAGGTTAAGTGATTTTTTTTAAAATAAAAGCCCCGGTCATGACGGGTTCGGAGCAGGTTTCTTCAAAGATACATGAAATATTATTGGAGATGACACCACCAAAGCTGCACTAGAATTCTTGAGGACTGTGAAGATGCTGAAACAGATTAATGCTACAATGATTACACTCATACCAAAGATGGATAAACCTGAATTCGCTAGCCATTATAGACCCATTTCTTGTTGCAATGTTCTGTACAAATACAAATCCAAGGTGCTATGTCACAGACTGAATCAGGTATTGCCTTCCATTATTAATCCCACACAGGCAGCATTTGTTAGAGACAGATCATTGGTGCAGAATATGTTGATCTGCCAAGACCTTCTGAGACACTATGGTAGGAAAACATCTCCTAGGTGTTTACTAAAGATAGATCTAAGGAAGGCATATGATATGGTGCATTGGGGATTTATAGATGAAATGTTGAGTGGATTTGTTTTCCCGGACAAGTTTAGACAGTTGATCATGACTTGTGTTTCGACCACAAGTTTTTCTGTCAAAATAAATGGGGAAGGATGTGGTTTTTTTAGGGAAGAGGGAGTTGCGGCAAGGTGATCCTATATCACTCCTATTTTTTGTTATGGTGATGGAATACCTCTCAAGGGTGTTGGATAAAATGGAACAGTTACCTGATTTTAGGTATCATCCTATGTGCAAGGAAATGCAGTTAACTCGTTGATGACCTTATGGTCTTTTGTAAAGGGAATGAAGCATCAGTAAAAGAGTTATGGAGGCACTGCATCATTTTTCAGAAGTGTCCGGTTTGGAGGCTAACTCAGAGAAATCTAGTGTGTACCTGACAGGAGTAGATGATGTTACTAAGAAGACAATCTTGAAAATCACTTGTTTCAGTGCTGGGAGCTTTCCAATGAGATACTTGGGGCTTCCTTTTTCACCAAAGAAGTGGAGTAAACTTTATTGTCACCAATTGAGTCTCAAAATCACAGCAAAGATACAAGCTACCTCAACTAGACACCTCTCATATGCTGGACGATTACAAGTTATTAATTCTGTGCTTTTTTCTTTACACAACTTCTGGGAGGCAGTGTTCTTGTTACCCCAGAGTGTGGTGAAGGAAGTTGATAAGAGGTGCAGGAACTTCCTATGGGGTATCTCCGAGGACAATAGGAAAATAGCTTTGGTCTCATGGGATACTATCTGCAGGCCAAAGAGTCAAGGTGGACTCAATATAAGAGATTGCAAAGTATGGAACATGGCCTCAATTGGCAAGCTCGTATGGTTATTGATGCACATGAAGGAAGCATTATGGGTTAGGTGGGTTCATGAAATTTATATGAAAGGGGATAATTTCTGGGATTATAACCCTACGCAAGATAGTAGTTGGTATTGGAGGAAGTTGCATGGGTTGAAGACGAACATGGCAGGGTGGTACACTAATGATAGATACGATTTAACTTCGAAAGGGGAGTATTCTGTTACCAAAGGATATAATTCTCTGATGGGTGATAAGCCAAAATGGCATAATGCAAAGTTGATATGGAGTAGAGTCTTTCTTCCTAAGCATAGGTTTATATTGTGGTTGATAATGCATAGGAAATTGCTGACTAAAGATAGAATGATAGGCATGGGTATAAATTGTGCAAATACTGATTGTGTCCTCTGTGGGGATTACGGACCTGAGACTTTGCAGCATCTATGTTTTGATTGTCCATGGTCACAGGATGTATGGCAAGGTTTCAGCGATGGAGTGTGGTAGTCTATCCAGCACGCAACTTACCATTAGCACCAGAAAGGATTAAAAGGAAGCATTGTTGTCGGCTTAAAAAGGAACTATTTGCAGCAATTTTTGGAGCAACTTTATACCATATTTGGCAGGCACGCAATTGGAAAATCTTTAGGACATACTGTACAAATATTGAATTTATGTTACAGCAGATTAAATATATAGTTGTAGAGAGGACACAGAAGTTTATAGGCACAAAACAGGTTGGAAAATGTACAAAGTTCATTGAGCGAGTATGTACTTAGTTTTTGTTTCTGAGACCCAAAGCATCTAACACCCTTCCTAGAAGGGGGTTAGAAATTGGGGGCTCTTTAGGTGTATGAGTTTTGATTTGGTTGGTATTGTGATATTTTTACAGTTTATTATCAAAAAAAAAAAGGTTAAGTGATTTTATAAAAGAAAAATATTGAATGATTTTATTGATACAAAATTAAGTTGAGTAATTTTGTTACATAATTCTTCATAACTGAGTGATCTTTTCAAAAATTTACTCAGTTCTCAAAGGCATGTTAAGGCAAGCTTGTAATAAAACAAATTTAACATTTTCATAGATTTCAAAAAGAAAAATCTCAAATTTCAGAAGTCAAGAAGTCTATAAAAAGTACAAAATGAAAGCAAAGATCCAAAAGCATATAAATTACAGAATTTAATTATAACCAGTATCAATAATAAACTAGCATGGAGAAATTCATATATATTGTCTGGCTCAATATATGCTGAACACAAATCCAAGCCACTGTTCATATGCCGCATGTAAATCCAATTACATCCCCCAGCTCCTCCATTCCCAGCTGTTAACAAGGAAAAGATAAAAAGATATGTCATTAGACAAAAATATTAACTCTCTTGGTTCTAATTTATATGTCATAATTTAAATCATCATATATAAATAAATATTTTTGAAACTTGTGTCATTTTAAATATGTCATAATATTTTTTGGTTATAAGAGCTTCTCATTGACGAAGAAATGAGAATTGTTAATCAATTTTTCCTAAAGTTAGAAATATATATATTTTTTAAATTTACTCATCAAAAAATGTATCACATAAACCACAACGAAGAATATATATGTATATGTACGAGCTAAGTGATTATCTTTTCAGGTGTGGGAAGAGGAAAAATACTTGCAAAATGAATATGTGACATGTGTTTTTTTACGGGGAAATGACATTTTTGATCCCTGTGTTATTGCCTTATTCCAGTTTTAGTCCTTGTAATATTCAAGTTACAAATTTTAACCTTCAATTACTATGAATGAGCGATTTTAGTCCTTGAACTGATGGGAGTTTAACGGTGTTAGTATCAACAAAGGGCAATTATGACTTTTCGACAAAAAATCCTCTTTATTGCATTTGCCCCCCATCAAAGCTTATGGACATGGTTGCTGCCACAACTTCACCTTACTCAGACACTTTCACTTTGCTGCTAAATAGCTTATAGTCGCATGTGTCGTTGTTGCCCTTCTAACATTTATTTTAATTTGTTTCATTTTTCGTGTTTTTGTTTGTTCTTTTCTAGGAAATGGTAAGAACCATTTTCACTTGACTGGACCCTCTAAAGTCTAAACCAAAACAATATCTACTCGTCATGACAACGGAAGTAATAATTGAAAAATCACATATGAAATGTTAACCAGTGATCAAACCAAAATCGTTAGTCAATGTATGAACGACATTCATGGGAGCAAAGCAAGGCCCAATCATATCACGAACAAAAAAATATTATAAATTATTCAAAATAAAATCTACTCATGCGCATATCCATCTTGTTAAACCACAAGTGCCATATATATACACACACACTCTAATCCAACTCTATTGAGAAAAAAGACGAACATAAGACTTAAGAGCAATGAGAGAGGTAACAATGGAACTTGTGCCTTGCTGGCCATTTCCTGAAGGTACGTTCAAGGGAAAAGTCTGGAGAAGTGAAGAAGGTGGGAGATACAATTACGACTTTAGAGCTTTTGGTTTGTTATTATTTTTTCTTTATTTTTGGTTTTCTTAGATTCAAAACATATAAGGTGTGAAATGGTTATTTTCGTAATTGTAACACGAAAAGTTAACCTCAGTTAGCTTGAAGGACTAAAATTACATATTTATTCTAATTGAAGGTTAAATGTGCTTAGTAAAATAATACAAGGACTAAAACTGGAATAAGGCAATAATACAAGGACCAAAAATGTCATTTTCCCATTTTTTACGTATAGTTTAGCTATTAACTATGATTAATAAAAAAAAATTATGCCTTAATTCACACTTGACTACATACTAATTATAGCTTGTTTGATCAAATTTCTGAAATCAGCTTATTTTAAAAAATATTTTTTGTAAAAACATTTTTCAAAAAAGTACTTTTGGTGAGATACAGTTTGTGTTTGACCAATAAATTTTAAAAATACTTTTGAGCAGCAATTAATATTTGGTCAAGCTTATTAAAAATGTTTTTAAGTGTATATTTCTCAAAAATGCTTTTCAAAAGAGTGCCTACCTTTTTTAGCTTTTAAAAACACTTATTTTCTCCCAAAAACGTGATCAAATACCTCATTTTAAAAAAATAAGCACTTTTAAGAAACAATAAGCACTTTTAAAAAAAAATAAGCTTGCCAAACATGCTATAGATTAATATCGTGCAAATATTGAGTGTAGGTAAAAAGAAATTCGTGGAATGACAAGGAAGAGGGAAACAAACCTCATCTGGAGTCTCGCTGTCGTTGATTCTAAGGCCCTTAAACAAGAATGCATATGGTTCTTTGCTATCAATTTTCAGGATCCCAACTCTCACGTCCAAGTAAACCTTCATGAGTTTCTTCAAAGGTACACTCCCCTTAATTCTGAAATAGAATATACTTTCATCTTACAAAAATAATAGTATACTTTAGATCCAGAGACCATAAAATGGATATAATATTAATTGTTTTCGTCTTTCTGAAAAAAATATGAACTAAACAAAAGTTGGAGTCTCCATAGGAGTTAATTATATGGACAAGCCAAAAAGAAAGAAAAGATAATAAAAAAAAACATTGTCAACAAATAGCTTACACAAGTATGAAGAAGAAACTAAAAAATATTAAACACAACATTTATTAATACTATGGGAGGAAAGTATTTTCCAGTAAATGTTTTTAAATTACAAATGTTTGGTGGTCAAATTTTTTTGAAAATTTATCTAGGAAAATAAATTCTTTAAAAATAAGGAAAATAACTTCTCTAATAGAAATAAGCAAAACAAGTTTCATATATAAGTGAGTACTTTCTAAGTTCATTGTCTCCTCCCTACCCTCATTACTTGACCATCTCATTCCGCCACCCCCGAACACCTCATTCCACCCCATTCTATTCTGTGAGATTATATAAAAGTTTTTGGTGCCACCTTTTTCTTCTTACTTATCAAACACTAAAAAATAAGTAAGAACTCACCTTTTTTTTTCAAGAAAATATTTTTTAGAAAAACATTTTCAATATTTCCTTCCTACCTAACACACCCTAGCTATGTCTTACTTCCATTTTCTATCGGAGTTCATTGGAATCCTTTTCTGTACAATATGTAACCCCTTGCTTCTTTAATTGGTTGTACAACAATCCACTATTCAATGATAAAGAAGAAGAAGAAGTAATTCGAGGCATTTAATGCTAAACAGCATATATACTAAGGTGATGATAAAGGAACAAAAAATACTTAGTGGCATCTGGTGTTCACACCTAAATAAATAGACACCTGATATGTATTTCTTCGTTCAGTTTTACTGGGTAATATTTTAAAAATAGATTTTCGATTTTTTTTGTCATTTTTAACGTATCAAGAAAAAATATTGTTTTTTTGTTTTACCATCAACATTAATTACTTATTCCCTAAATAATTTTTCAAGACCTATAAGAATATACATCAATTAATATGAGTATTGTGGTAAAGTAATTAATCATTGTTTCTTAAGGGACGTGCAAAGTCTAAAATGAATAAGTAAAAATGAACGAAAAAAATATTTTGAACGTACAGGTCTTTCATTTAATCACAGTTTATTAATTCATGTACATTTTTATCTCGTTAATTATTTAATCATGATAAATTAATAAAATTGGATATAAACACTAATGGATTCTATCATTGTTGTGTTAATTAATAAAAACACAAATTAATCCCTAATCATCTAAAATACAAATGATATATACATGAACTTGTGTATCGATCCATCAAGATGTGCCCGAAATGACTAAAAGAAAAAGGCCATTTGCGCTCTTGATCAAAATGTCACAACAAATAAATAAATGAAAGATGCAAGAGGACTCTGTGACTGGTATATATGGAATGAATCCAATCTAAATAAATGATGTTGAAAATAGGTGATTTAGAATTTTGATCTCCACTCGCTTCATAGACAGATCTTCGAGGCCGAAAATTAAAAATTGTGTTCATGAGGCAAAACTTGTTAAACTAAACCATCAAATACCAGAGGATCAATCGAAAAAAATATACACACGTACACGCATAAGGTTAAAAGAATTATTTCTTCCGTCCAATTTTATGTGTCACTTTTCGAATTTTGAGATTCAAACAAGTCTATTTATAATTTTAATTTTTCATATATCCTTTAAATATTTTGAATTATTACAATTATGTAAGAAGCCCATTTTATTTCAAAAAACATAAACATTGAGCAAATTCACAATCAAGCTTAAAGTGTTTGAGTCTTGAAATTTGAACTGTGCAGGAAGAAAAAGAGGGAGAGAAATTAGCGACCTGCGCCTTCACACGAATGATGATGAAACGAGCTTCTCCTGTTGACTGGCTATTGACTTCTTGAGAGACGACAGACAAATCCTCCTCTTGAGTGATAACAGATGCTCCTCTTCACTGACTACTGACATTGTTTTTCTTTTCTCTCCAATGCCTCTCACATAGACATACAATATATCTATATATATATATATGCGCGCGCTTTAAATAGTGTAATCTAGCAAAATATTTTCTTTCAATGTGGATATGACCTATAGTAAGTTTGTTAAATCCAGATAATGTGTCATAAAGTTTGTCCTTAAATACAAGATTGTTTTTTTTTCATTTATAACAGTGCTTATCCTAGTCTCAAAAGGGATAAGCAGTCGTTGCAAATATAATTTGATTTTTCTTTGTATCCGGAGTCGATCCCACGAAGAACTATCAAAAAATTTCTTTCGTATTGACAAAATATTAACGTAATCAATTTCTCAAGGTTTATTATTTTTGCGTTTTTTAAATGAATTGAGAAAAAAGAGTAAAACAAGCAAGAAGAATTAAATAATCACATTTTTGACGACTTTCTTTCAGGAGTAAATAATTTAGGATGATGATTTCACCAATTATCGGAACAAACTCAAAATGTGCCTACTATAATCTCGTCGAACTAATCTTTATCGATCATGTGTCTTTTCTTACCACAAATATCTCTCGACCAAGTATATTAATTTTCTAGAGCTATTCTCTCGAATGAACCCTAGATAACCGATTAATCTATTCACTTAGATCGCGTCAAAGTTTTGTTAACCTCCACTTTTAAATCTCAGTCATTAATTGCTTAATGCGTTGAAGTAGTGTTATTCAACTAAAATTTAATCTCACTTTCTTTCTCGAGAACAATAAAATATAACTACACCATTAATCGAGGTTCCCTTTAATTAAATACAAACACAACGTAGTTGAACAAATATAGATAAAAGAAGAACGACTTTGTTAGAATGTTGACCTCTTAATTTGCCTAAGGAACAGGTTATGTTATATGTTCCTTTGTCGATTACTTCAAGTAAAGCAGAAAAAGAGGATACACGATATTTTATGTGGAAAACCTCAACTCACAAAGAGTAAAAACCACGACCTACACCTCTGTAGAATTTAACCCAACTTTACTAAAACTCTGAGCCTCAAAGAAGCTTAGATTACAAAAGTTGCAATCCAAGGAACAAAACTCTAATTTCTAACACTACACAAATCTCTCTAAGTCTGCGTGCCAAAGTCTTCGAGTTATCCCAACTTGAAGACTAACTTTCTAACCCAGTTTATAGCTCACTGGTACTAAGGAATAAATTATTACAACTCAATAAAAATAATACGATCAACTTGACTCAAGAACTGTAAAGCATAGACTTAAGGAGCAGATTCTTCAATCTTGTTTCTTGTTGGATCTACACTCGGATCTTCACTCAGAACTCTCTCAAATATGAACTCACTCAATTTGATTATATTCTGTTTGTAGCTCTCTATGTAAGTGCGTAAGATTTATTCTGAAACCTTTTCTATATTTATAGTTGAGAGTCTTCTCCTTATTTTGACAGATTTCCTTCCCTATAGAGAATCTCATTCCTTGTAGGACATGTCAAGCCGATCTTCATGATTTCTTTCCTTGTAGGATTTTTCTTATGAAAGAAAACTCTTTGCAAGCTAAACTCTTCTTGTTTCCACACTTCCTCCACACACTTTACTCCATTTGCTTGTTTAGATCTCCATGAGGTTGACCTTTTCCTGATCCTAGTTGGACTCTGCCTTAGAGGAATATGTCATAGATACTTGTTCCCTACATGTGTTCCACATCTTTGTCAATCTTCAAAATCTTCTTTAGTCTAACAAATTCCTCCTTTTTAATGAAGACAAACCATTGCTTCTTGTATACAGAGTTCAACCTGTGTCACGTCAGTTTTCTTAGGCAAAATGGCAGAAGAGACACATTAGAGGATTAGGTGGGACCAATGGGTTATAAATACTACACAAGCAACACTTTTCCCCTTTTGGAATCATAAAATACTGTGAAGACACACAACATCCTAATTAAAATTTAATTAAATACTTATGGCCACTGAGGCTATCACCTACACAAATACTTAAAAGCAAGAACTCATTTAGCTATATCAAAGTATTTACAAAAACACAGGAGATAGAATAAAATTAAAACTAAAAACCCAACATATTATCAATCACAATGCATATACACTATAGATAATCAGAATTAAAAAAATCAAAACATGCACTTATGAGAACAAAAAAAAGTTGGTAAAGCCAAGAGGAGGCAGGCTAGGCAGTAGAGGAAGGTGGAGGGTGAGAAGAAAGGGGAGGATCCTTCTTAAGCAACTCATAAATCCCCTTTAGACTTGTGGAGTTAGTGGCCTTTTCACTTTCCAGGCATCATAGGACTATGCAAGCTCAACCTTGAGCCTTGCATTCTCTTCAACCAGGTATGTTCCCTTAACATTTTGCTTCTCTCTGTGATGATGTCTTCCACATCAGGTATGTGCTCTTAATGTTTTCTATGTAAGATTATTGATGTGCTGAGATTTTATGGCATTTTTGATACTTAAAACTAAAAATATTGAGAGTTCTTAAGTATATTTTATTGGATTTTATATCATTTGTTGCATGTATAAAAAAAGTATTGAAAAGACAAGATTGCCAAAAAAGTTACAGATTTCTGGGTAAAAATCATGTCCCACGGGCGTGGGATCCACCACGTCCCGTGGGAGAAGACGTCGGAATGAACCAGAGAGACTGAAGGCAAAAACTCATCTCCCATGCCCTGCCATGATGGGCGTCGATCCAGCCATGGGATGTCACAGGGCCTATCGAACTGGACCAGTAGAACTGAAGCTTAGAGGATAGACTCTATGAGCTGTTACGACACCCGTGAGAGAACGATGGGACGTTACAGAGCCCGTCGGATCGAGCCAGTGGAGATTGGGATCAAGCCTGATGCCTGATGAGACGGCCATGACGGGCGTCGCATCCACGATGTGCCATCGTATCAGACAATGGAAACAAGGTAGAGGACTTGGAGTTCAACCTGAAAGAATCCCGATGGTCACCCACGACGCCCGTCGCATCCACGACCTCCTGTAGGGTGTCCCGTCAGAAGTACCGCATCCAGCTTTCCCAGTTTACTTAGGATTTGGTCTTTGTTGTCTATAAATGCATCCCCTTAGGTTTACCGATCTTACATGCTAAGCACCAAACTAGTTTACTAAGTACAATGCCGTACTAAGTTATGATCTCATGGGGAACACTACCCTAGTCACTTCTCTCATTGATTACAACACTTGAAATTGTTACTTTGTTACTTGTTCGAATTTGAATTACGATTACTACTTGTTACTTTAAACCCCTTTTTCGTAGGGAAATAAACGACTAAGAGCGCGAGTAAACATAATTGACCCCAGTCCTTCAATATTCCCCGTGGGATCGACCCTAACCTTGGTTATGTTCTTTATTTGAACAACGACCGCTTTATGCTTCTAAAAGGAGCATTTTGGCGCCACTGCCAAGGAATACGGTTTAGGATTAAGAGAAATTATGTTTATTTCACTATTAGTCCTTAATTTCCTGATTTTACTTTTTTTGTTGTTTTTGTTTTGTTACACAGGTTAAACACTTGTGCATGCCCAGTACAAGGAGTCAAGACAATCCCTTGATTCCATATAATCTGGAACTCCAACAAACACTGAGAAACATGGTTAAAGAGGGAGTTTACGAGACACCTATAGAGGCCACATCTCGGATGTTGGCCGAAGAAGAGCAAAAGAAGGCAGAAGAAGAGGCCTAAATTACTGAAGATGCTCAGATTTCCACAGACCTTGCAGCTTAAAATACGGCAGCTAAGCAAGAAAGGCAAGCACGAGAATAAGCTTCCCGTCAAGTCGCACTAAATGCTCAAGCTGCGAGAGACGAGGCAGCCCGATGCAATGCACCTCATGTTCCAGTCGCACCAATAGTTAATAAAGGCAGATAGATGCAACAACCCAGACACATTCCTTGGTACAATGTTGATATTGATGATGCAGGGACAACTGGCCCATAGTATTAACACTGCTGCCAGATGGTGTAAAGTTTGATATTACAAGCACTATGATTTAGCTGCTGAACCTAAAAGGATTATTTGCTAGCAAGCCGATAAATGATGTGAACTTGCACTTGACAAACTTTTTGGGGATATGCAGGGCCTACAACCTTCCCGGGGTGAATCATGATACTATCAGATTGTGGCTCTTTCCATTTTCATTGACTGGAGAGGTGACACTTTGGCTTGCGAAACTACCTGATGCCTCTATATTCACATGGTTTGAGTTGAGAAACCAGTTTTTAGAGAGGTTCTTCCCTCCATCAAGGATGTTGTAGCTAAAGCAGGAGATCTATAATTTCAAATAGCTTCCCATGGAGGCATTGTATATAACACGGTTGCGGTTCAATAAAAAGCTGAAGCAAGTTTTGAATCACGAAATCCCTTCACACCACTTAATGGAGATCTTCTTCAAAGCATTGAATGCAAACACTAAGGCGGTAGCAGATACAGTAACCGGGGGAGCGCTCATGGAGAATACTTATGTTGAAGCCTCTGAGATACTTGATAGGGTTACCAAGACGAATAGGGCCTGGTATACGAGAGACGAGGAAAGCTCGATAGGAACTTATGCAGTTAGGAAATCCATTGACCATGAAGACTTCCAGGAAATTAAATAGGCCTTTGCAACCCTACAAACAACTATTGATCTAATTGTGAAACAAATTCTTAATGGCAGTTTGGAGAAGATGAAGGTTGTTGGTTCACATGGTAGAGGATAGAGATAGGATGAGTACGACTTTGATGAAGAAGAAAATGATCTCAATGATCAAGTGGTGGGTTTCTGGGATAATAGCCAAGGAAATCAAGGTCGGAACAGGGACAGAGATGAAAACTACAATCGTTCTAGATACAAAAATAAAAGAAGGGGTAGAGATGGTGATTGGAACAAGAGGGATGGCTATAAGAATGATAAAAGTGGCATGCATGTCCCTCTTGGAAGTCACAAGTTAGGACCTGAATAATCATCCATGCGGGAGCTGATTAACAAGGTATTGCAAAAGGTTAATTCTACAGATAGAAGTATGAAGGAGATGTGCGCTGAACTCTCAGGTATGAATTAAATAGTAGAGGCTTATTCTATCTTCATATAAAAAATTGAGACTCAGATGCACCAAATGTCTACAAACATGAATCCATGTTAGAAGGGTACTTTCCCAAGTGATACAGTTCAGAATCTAAAGAATGATCGACAATGAATAACTGTAACTACTCGAAGCAGAAAATAGACTGCTGATCCTCCTATGCCTATAGTTGTTGATGAGACGGTCGAGCCAGAAAAAGATGATGCTGAGGTTATGGTCGAGTCTAAAGAAAATGATAGATTTGAAAATCCAAGTGACAAGAAGTCTTCTGATGTAAAGATAAAGAATAAGGAGGTTTCACCGGTCTTGAAGACCATACCATTGCCTCCTCCACCTTACCCACAAAGATTGAAGAAGAAGGTTGAGGAACGTAAATTTCACAAGTTCATCTCCATGCTGAAACAACTTTCAGTCAATATTCCTTTAGTTGAAGCATTGGAGCAGATACCTGGGTGTGCAAAGTTTATGAAGGATCTGATGACATGGAAGAGAACTGTGAGTTTTGAGCCAACTGATAATTTGCACCATTGTAGTCCAATAGCCTCCCATTCTCTGGTGCAAAAAAAGGAAGATCCTAGAGCTTTCACTATTCCTTGCACGATTGGAGCTTTCTACTTTGCCAAAGCATTGTGTGATCTGGGTGCTAGTATTAATCTGATGCCACTAGCAGTGTTCAATCGGTTGGGCTTGGGAGCCCTCAAACCGACTACAATGCGGCTTCTTATGGTAGATCGCACGGTAAAAAGACCTGTGGGAATTCTCTATGATGTACTTATGAAAGTTGACACTTTTATTTTCCCTGCAGACTTTATGATCCTTGACTGCAAGTTTGACTTTGAGATTCCTATCATCTTGGGATACCATTCCTTGCCACCAGGCCCACTTTGGTTGACTTGAAAACTGGGCAGATGAAATTCAGACTGAATGATGAGGTAGTTACTTTTAATGTCTTCTAGTCTATGAAGCATCATGATGACATATGCGTGGTATCTGGTATATATATGGTGGACGAGGATTAGCTAATAGTACCATTTGAAGAAAGACTTAGTGTTGAAGCACTTGTAGCTGTTATTATGAATTTTGATGGACACGATATTGAGGAGTATGATGATATGGTAGAGGAACTTGCAGGTATGGGGTCTTATAGTTATTCTCCAAAGAAGCTTGATTTGGACATGAAGAATCGATAGATACCGCCTGCTAGACCATTTATTGAGAAACCTCCTATCTTTGAGCTCAAAACACTTCCATCTCACCTCCGATATGTGTTCTTAGAAGCTAATGACACCTTGCCAGTTATTATTGCTGCAAATTTAGGTGAAGGGCAGGTTGAAGCTCTGGATTTTGTTTTGAGAAAGTTTAAGAGGTCCATTAGTTGGTCCATTGCTGACATCATTGGGATTCCGCTTGGAATCTACATGCATAAAATTCTGTGCACATTAGATTGCATTTCAAGTATTGAGCACCAGTGTAGGTTGAATTAGCCTATGCAAGCAATTGTCAAGAAGGAGATCATCAAGTGGCTGGATGCAGGTGTCATTTACCCTATTACGAATAACAAGTGGGTGAGCCATATTCAGTGTATGCCTAAGAAGGATGGGATTACCGTGGTCCCAAATGCAAAGAATAAGTTAATTTGGATGAGGCTAGTCACAGGCTGGCGCATATGCATGGATTATAGGAAGTTGAATGCTTAGATCGAGAAGGATCATTTTTCGATGCCATTCATGGATCAGATGTTAGACCGACTTTTTGGTAGAGGATAGTATTATTTTATCGATGGTTATTTAGGATATAATCATATCTCGATTACTGCTGAAGACCAAAACAAGACCACTTTCACCTGTCCGTATGGAACATTTGCTTTCAAGAGAATGCCTTTTGGTTTATGCAATGGACCATCAATATTTCAGCGTTGCATGATGTCTATTTTCTCTGACATGGTGGAAGACACTAGTGAGGTATTTATGGATGACTTTTTGGTATTTGGTGACTCTTTTGATGATTGTTTTGTTCATCTCAGTTGTGTGCTAAAGAGGTGTGAAGAATGCAACTTAGTACTGAACTGGGAGAGGTGTCATTTCATGGTGAAAGAGGGTATAGTGCTTGGCCATCGGATCTCCAAGAAGGGTATAGAGGTCGACCAAGCGAAGATAGAGGTGATTGAAAAATTGCCTCCACCAGTTACTGTGAAGGGGATTTAAAGCTTTTTCAGGCATGCCAGCTTCTATCGCAGGTTTATCAAAGACTTCTCCAAAATTGCAAGTCCTTTGTGCAAGTTGTTTGAGAAAGATGTGGAGTTTGTTTTCAATGATGCATGTCTGAAGGGATTTGAGTGCCTTAAGGAAAAGATGATCTTGGCTCCCATTATTATTTCTCTTGATTGGTCTCAACCTTTTGAGGTTATGTGCGATGCTAGTGGAGTGGCGCTAGAAGCAGTACTAGGCCAAAGACACGAAAAAGATTCTTCATCCCATCTATTACGCTAGCAAAGAACTTAACCCTGCTCAGAGGAACTATACGGTGATAGAACAAGAGCTTCTTGATGTGGTCTTTGTGTTCGAAAAGTTCAGATCTTATTTGCTTGGCACTAAGGTGTTTGTGCACACAGAGCATGCAACTCTTAGATACTTTGAAGTCAAGGGCTGAAAGGGTACAGAAAATCAGGTAGCAGATCACTTGTCTAGATTAGAGGAAGAAGCGATGCTGAAGCTTGATGATGTGTAAGAGATTGATGATTGGTTCCCAAACGAGCTAGTGTTGGTTGCCTCACAAGATCTGATTCCATAGTTTGCTGACATTGCCAACTATTTGGCAAGTGATATGGTTCCTCCTGATATGTCTGTCCACCAATGACAAAAGTTAATGTCGAATGTTAAGAAATTCTTCTGGGAGGAGTCGTTCTTATTTCGTGTATGTGTTGATACCATGATTCGTAGGTATGTGCCTGAAGCTGAGATAATAGAGATATTAGAGGCTTGTCATTCATCACCTTTTGGGGGGGATCATAGTGGCATCCAAACAACTCACAAGATCTTGCAATGCGGCTATTATTGGCCAACTATCCTCAAAGACGCTCATGAATTTGCTAAGGAGTGCTGTCGATGTCAAAGGTAAGGTGGTATATCAAGGAAGCATGAGCTTCCTCTCACTCCCATCCTTGTGATTGAACTGTTTGATGTATGGGGTATTGATTTTTATGGGTCCGTTTGTGAGTTTGAACGGCATGAGATATATATTGGTTGCTATTAATTACGTGTCCAAATGGATGGAGGCAGTTGCGCTTCCTAATAATGAAGGCAAGAGTGCCACAACGTTCTTGAAAAAGAACATTTTTCCAGATCTGGTACACCTTGGGCTATTATTAGCGATGGAGGCTCTCACTTTTGCAATAGGTTATTCGGGCTTTGCTTGAGAAGTATGAAGTGAAACACAGAGTTGCAACCCCTTATCATCCTCAGACGAGTGGGCAAGTTGAAGTTTCCAACTGCAAGATCAAGTTGATCCTGTCCAAGACTATCAATGCAAATAGAACGAATTGGTCGCGGAAACAAGATGATGCTCTATGGGCGTACTGGACTGCATATAAGACACCAATAGGAATATTGCCATATTAGCTTGTGTTTGGGAAATCGTTTCATCTTCCTGTTGAGCTAGAGCATAAGTCTATGTGGGCATTGAAGAGTTAAATTTAGATTGGTCCGTGATCTTAGGCGTATTTATACACCTAAGTGTTATTATCTACGCGCGTTTAGCTTAGTTTTGAGGATAACTTGATGTACTATTGAGGTATGTTGTGTGTAAAGGATGTACTTTGTGACTAACATAGTCGTTTATAGTGCTTGGGTTGCTTTTGGAACAAATAATAAGTTAAAAAGATTAAATAGAGTTTAGATGAGGAAACTAGCTTTGCTAGCTTGAGCTATGCATATTGTAGCGTACTTTTATGAGCTTTATTGTGTTATATGGACTTACATGTGTTGTGAGATCTTGTAGGAGACCTTGGGAGGAGTTATGGAAGCTAATTGGAGCCTACAAACAAGCTACAAGCCGTGGGAAATCAAATCAAGGTGGAAAGAGTTCCTGAGAGCAAAAATGGACATCAAAAGAACCACCCCCGTGCCATGGAGGCTAGCCTCCGCTATGGGAAGCATGGCACGGAGGTGGGGAGCCTTGAAGCTGCCAATTCCAAAGGACTGCCACATTTGTAGTGTGCCATGGCAGTGACCCTCCGTGTTGGCCAGCGTGCCATGGAGCTTAGGCTCCGCATTGGCCAAGGTGCCATGGAGCTTAGGCTCCGCAATGGCTAGGGTGACATGAACCCTGTTCCTGGCGTGTTCAACTTGTCCCACACTATAAATAGGACATCTAGTTTCAATTGTTAACATCTTTGGACGTCTTTGGATTGCAAAAACACAAGGAGGAGGCTAATTTAGGGTTCTTATTCTCTTCTTTTTGTTTACTTAATTCTTGTATGAACTACAACACTTTTGTAATTGCAAATTAGAGTATGAGTGGATAAACACCCTCTTTCTAGGGTTGAGGCTACAACATGATTACATAATTATGGAATTATAGTTGGTTTGATTGTTTATCTTGTGTTGTGATTGTTCTTATGTTCTTATTTTAAATATTCTAAAGCGTTATGAACTTTAGGATACATCTAAGTCTCAAAACGAATTGACCATAGGAGTTGAGAGACGGAATGAAGAATGTAGGGAGTGTGGATCATATCTTTGTTGTTAGTTAGCAATTTTGAAGAATGATTTGCGGTTAGGATAGAAATATACCTAAATTCCCCACTTGGTTAATAAAATGGGAAGATGGTTGAATGCATCCGAAGTAAAGACTCACATTCCCGCTCAACGATGTAGTTGTGAGATTACTTTGGGTAGATGACTTAGAGGATGACCATTCCCGGGTGATAATATCAAACTCGTAACCAACAATCATGATAAACACCAACACCGGCTATAAGCCATAGTTAATCATGATTGTGTAGTAAATGCCTCAACCCTGGATCTCTCCATATATTGTTCATAATCCAAATTTCATACCGTCGTTATTTTTTAGTAATTAGTCTTTAGAAGTAAATCATAAACTCTTCTTGTTTACGAATATCATTTGTAAATTTCAATAGTAATACTTAGATTGGATCGTTTGCTAAACACCAAGTCCCTGTGGAATCGATATTCGGCTCAAAAGAGCCACTGTATTACTTGTAAAACCATGTACACTTGTGTGTGCGCTTGGGACCCAACAAGTTTTTGGCGCTGTTGCCGGGACTTAAAAATTAGCAACCATCTAATTTTTGTTTTTACTATTTTGGTTTATAAGTTCTTACAAATTGATCTTAGCTACTGAACTTTCAGGCAGAGGTTCCAATATTGAGCAAGCTGGCAAGGGATAAGGAACTGGTTGACCCACTTCCTAAACCTGAGCAACACTTGCACCAAGCATTGAGAGAAGCAGCACTTCTCGAGCAAAACTGGCAAGTTCAACCGGCTGAGACCATTCCTGCAGTTATAGCGGAGGAACCACCACCAACTCGCAGAACAGTGCGCGAAGTGTCAATCCCACTCGCAACTAATATGACCTCCTGTATTCAGAAGCCAGCCGCAGGAGGCAGGTTTCAACTGAATCAGAATATGGTGCAATTGTTGCACACAAACGGGCAATTCACAGGCTTGTCACATGAGAATCCACAGGTTCATCTACAGAACTTTATAGAGATCAGTGACACATTCATTCTCGCAAAAGTCTCCACAGACTACGTGAGGCTCACTTTTTTCCCATTCTCATTAGTGGGAGAAGCGAAGAAATGGTTGAAGGCAGAACCTTCAAATTCGATCACAACATGGGATGACTTACCAAAGAAGTTCCTCATCCGATTCTTTCCCTCAGGCAAAACTGCAAAGTTGAGGAGTGAAATTTAAAGTTTCAAGCAAAAACCAGACGAGAATCTCTATTATACATGGGAGAGATTCAATGTAACACCCCAGAACTTCCAAACCCAGACTTAGCTCAGAAAATCAGAAAAAATAAAAATTTTCAACTGTCAGCAGAATCACGAGTCACTTCCACGAGCCATGGAAGGATCCACAAGTCGTGAATTGGACTAGTGGAACAAAGATCAGAGGACTTCTCCTTTGAAAATCATTCCATGACTCAATTCTACGGACCGTAGAAGTTTCCACGGACCGTAGAAGTTTCCACGGACCGTAGAACTTGTCCGCGAAACCCGAGGAACAAATGACCTTCAAGAACCACGATTGGGTTCCATGACCCGTGGTAGTTTCCACTAGTCATGAACCCAACTCATGGAACCTGTTCTAGTAGCCTATGCTTAAGTCCTCAGGAACCACGATTGGGTTCCACGACCCATGGAAGATTCCACGAGTCGTGAACCCAACTCATGGGACCAATCTTCATAGGCCAAGGAATTCCAGTATAGGAACCACGAATGTGTTCCACGACCCGTGGAAGTTTCCACGAGTCCTTAACCCAACTCATAGGGTTCATTCTAGTAGCCCAGATTTCAGAACCAGTAAACCACGATAGGGTTCCACGACCCGTGGAACTTTCCACGAGCCATAGAACTAAGTCGTGATCTTTGAGTCGCGAATTTCAGTAGTCTTTCTTATTAACTTCTCAGGGGTATTTTAGACCTTTCCTTTCTAATTTTGTTCCAACTATAAATAGACATAGGCTTATTTTATTAAGTCTATTTCCCCAAAACAAAGTAAGAACTTTCAAAAAGTGATTCAAGTCAGACAGAGCTTCTTCTCCAAAGTTCCAGGCCTAGGGTTCTTTCTTTCAAGCTTCAACTCCAGAATTCTTGCAGGGATTTCTCTATAGATTTCTTCACCAGGTATGTGGGATTTTACTAGTGGGTTCCTTTCACCCATTAGGTCCCTAGATTCCAGTCAGTCTTTAGTTTTCTCCATGAATGTTTCAGACCTAGGGTTCCTAAACCTTAGAGAATTATTGTAATTCAATTCTTACAATTTTTATGGTATTGATTATATGTTTCTTGGAGGATTAGTACAGTTTTCATGCATAATGCTCAGAAATCCTAGCTTGTAGAAATTCCAGTACTTCATAAATATTACTTGCTAGACAAATCAGTCAGATAATCACATTTCAGAATCTGAATGTCATATCCTTCAGTGCGTTTATGTGCATTCTCAGATTATATCAGTGTTTTGAGCTATCCATTGTTATAGTTGCATGTTAGCTTATATTCAGTTGGGAGTAAACTTAGCACCGAGTGAACTAAGGGATGAAGGCTCGCCCGTCAGCTTTAGGCTGAGACCTTTAGTAGCAATCCCTAAGTTCCAGAACTATGGCACAACCATAGGTTTTAAAGAGGCCACCCTTCATATTAGGCTTGACAACCTTGTCCCTTATGCACATCAGTTAGTGGATCCACATCAGACTTTTTCGTACCCCTGACAAGGTATGAACTCCCTCCCATCTAGGGTTATAGGTTGGCCCCACAGTTAGCTCAACTTGGGGTATGTTGGTTAATAGTATCTCCCACAGTCAGATTCATGTGCATTGACCTTGTATCCAGTGTTTATGTTCAGTATTCAATTCAGCATGTTATTTCATGATTTATACTTGGTCATTGCATTCAGTTCAGTTTTTAGTTATGTTGCAGTACATCTATTTTCATGTTCAGTCTGTATTGTCCAACTTTATACATATCCTGCATGCTCTATACATTCAAAGTACTGACACATACTTTTGTGCTACATCATTTTATGATGTAGGTTCAGACACTTAGCATCCAGACCACTCTTAGTTTGACTTCCGATCCACACTCAACAGCTCAGTGGTGAGTCCTCATTAGTTCGAGGACAATAGACATGCTTCATTTCAATATTTACGTTTAGTTTCAGATTTTGCTAGAGTTAGCTAGGGGAATGTCCCAGCAACTCCTATCCAGTTATATGTCTTTCAGACATAGACTAGATTCAGCAGTTGTTAGTGTTGTTATTCAATCAACACTAAACTATTTTTATATTAAACCTATTCAGATTTGTTGGGCTCTTTTCTCTTTTTAGACATTAAATTATTTTAGCTTCCGCACAGTGCATGTCTTAACCTGATTTCACATAGATGTGCCATGTCATGGGTTAGCTTGGGGTCACTTATAACACTAAGCACCTTGTTGTATCCAGGGGTAGCTTCGGGGCGTGACAAACTTGGTATTAGAGAATCAGGTTTAAGTGTCCTAAGGTATCTGAAAGCCACGTCAAGTAGAGTCCTCTTCATGGGTGTGAAGCGCGCCACACTTATGGGGGGGGGGAGGCTATGAGGCGTCATTAGGAATAACTTCCCTTCTTTCTTCTCTAGCTCGTGCTATAGAGTATAACCCCTATTTGATTTCCTTCTATTTTAACTCCCGCTCTTCGCATTTTAGAAAAATACCTCCCAGAAGAGCTAACACTAGGAATCAGCCAGCACCAGCAGCTCTACCAGACCCATTGAACGAGCAGGTTACGCATGCCGAATTCAGGGCTACTTTTCAAGTACTTTTTCAGGCCATGACCGCCTAGGTCAATCAGCAAGCTGCGGCTCCATCTCTACCTCAGGTCAATACTACTGCAGCCAGGATCCAGGATTTCACAAGGATGAACCCTCTAGAGTTTCATGGGTCCAAGTCAGAAGAGGATCCCCAAGAGTTCTTAGAGGACATTCATAAGGTGACATACATTATGGGTGTCACTCCAGTAGAGAGTGCAGACTTGGCTGCCTACCAACTGAAAGGAGTGGCTTATACTTGGTACCAACAGTGGAAGGAATCTCATTGTGCCAATGCAGGACCAGTGGCTTGGGATCTTTTCAAGACTGCTTTTCTAGACCGGTTCTTCCCACTAGAGCTCAGGAAAGCCAAGGTTCAGGAGTTCATCAATCTGAAGCAGGATGACATGAGCGTGCGAGACTATGCTCTGAAGTTCACAAAACTATCCAAGCATGCTCCAGTTATGGTAGCTAACTCTAGAGCTCGTATGAGCAAGTTCGTGTCTGGAGTGTCTGATGATGTGGTCAAGGAAGTCAAGACGGCCATGCTCATTAAGGAAATGGACTTTTCCAGGTTAGTTACTTATGCTCTACAGATTGAGGAGGAGAAGATTAAGGAAAGGGGAGAATATGCTAAGAGGGCTAGGACAGGTGATTACAACCACTTTTAACAGAGGTCAGAGGGTGGCAACCTCTCCCAATATCTCTAGAAAAATTCAGCAACAACTCCATCTTCTTCTAGTTCCCAGTGCCCAAGTTTAAGAAAGATCGTCGGGATAGAGCATCAGGCTCTAAGTCCCAAGGTACGATTACTGGTGGGCGCACTAACCCAGTGTGCAAGAAGTGTGGTAGGAACCACCAGGGTGAGTTCATGGTAGGTAGTGGAAATTGTTTTGGGTGTGGTAAGCCAGGCCACATGATGAGAGAGTTCCCTGAAAATTCTCAGAAGGGCAGGTACACTCGTTCACAAAATCAAGACAGCTCTGCAGCAGCCTCAGTAGGTTGCCCTACTCAATAGGGTGCCTCATCTGGTATAGGTGGTGGTCAGCGCTAGAATAGATTGTATGCACTTCAAGCTCGACAGGTTCATAAGGATTCTCCTGATGTGGTCACGGGTACGTTGCAAGTCTTTAATACTGATGTTTATGCATTGTTAGATCCAGGGGCTACACTTTCCTTCATCACTGCTTATGTAGCAGTAAACTTTAGCATTAGTCCAGAAACTCTCCCAGAACCCTTCTCAGTCTCTACCCCAGTTGGTGACCTAGTTATTGCTAGATGGGTATACAGAAATTGCCCTGTCACAATCTCCCAGAAAGTCACCTCAGCAGATCTTGTAGAGTTAGAAATGTTAGACTTTGATATCATTCTAGGCATGGATTAGTTACATTCCTGTTATGCCTCGTTTGATTGTAGAACTAGGATCATTCGGTTTTAGTTTCCTAATGAGCCAGTCCTAGAGTGGGAGGGTAGTAACTCAGTGCCTGTAGGTCATTTCATCTCCTACCTTAAGGCCAGAAAAATGATTTCCAAGGGGTATATCTGTCACCTTGTTCAGGTTAAGGATTCAAACTCCGAGACCCCAACTCTTGAGTCAGTCCCAATGGTGAATGAGTTACCAGGAGTGTTCCCAGTAGATCTTCCTAGAATTCCTCCCGAAAGGGAAATCGACTTCGGAATTGGGATGGAAGGGCAGAAGCTGTTGGAGATCACCATTGTCATGTACCTATGAGACATCACCAACCCTGCAACCAGACTATACCCAAAAAGGTATAGCAAGAGTAGAATCAGTACAAACACACGTACTGGTAGGTATCATCGGTCGACCTGAATCCACTCCTACAATTATATAAGAAAATAGGGAAATCATGAAAATAACCAATCCTTCACCCTTCTAACTACAATCCAAACCTCAACCCTTCATGTTCCTTCCGCTTCCAACTCCCTCGTTCTCAAGATTTCTGAGTCACACTAACCTTAGACTTCCCAAGTCACACTAACCTTAGACATTACCAAGTCACCTTAGCCTTAGACTTCCCATGTTACCTTAGCCTTAACTTCCCAAGTTACCTTAGCCTTAACCCAACCACTAAGTCAAACTCGGACTACCTCTCCTTTATCCTAGTCCACCCCCTTGATTATGCACCCTGAAGAACCCGGTCACTGTCAATCCAGACCCACTACCCTCATGATTCTACTCAAGAGTATCCGAACCCTGCTAGGGTCCCTAGACAATTCCCTCAATATGATAATACCAGCTAGTAATGTAATGCCCGATCCACAGTCATTCCCCTAGATTATCAATAACATGAGATCCACCTTTATAACCATGACCAACAATCAATGACACAATAAACACTCCTTTTTAATACAGCCCAGACCCTCCCTGGGATCCCCCCATAAATAACACCTAAGTGTTAAACATGCAACCCGGTCTACACTAAGACCAACTCACAGATCAATAAGAATAACCTGGCTTTTCAAGGACAGTAAGCAAATGTCACAATAAAATAAACTCGTACCAAGCGTGGTACACGAGCCAACAGTTAGTATATCCCATACCAAGCGTGGTACCTGAGCCAAACGTTAGTATATCCTATACCAGGCGTGGTACCTGAGCTAACCACTAGTATATTCCATACCAGGCGTGGTACCCAAGCCAACCGAATGTCAATCAATCCACAGTCACAAACAATGAACAATCAATTTGTAAACCAATCAAGCAAAATACACAGTTCAATTCACCAGACTGTTAAACAGGACCATTAGACCTTATTTAATCATTCCCTAAGCAATGCAAACATCATACAATTACTTAGATAAGACTAGACAATCATACAAGGTATACATGAATCAATAACCATCACCTACCCTTTTTCCCAGGCACATAACTTAGTCCTGACTCCCATCCGAATACTATATCCCGTTCACCCTTTATTGGTAGATTTTAGTAACTACATTAATTCCGAACCCTTTCCTAGATAGTCACAATGGGGACAACCACCCCTTAACCTTGGTGATTCAGCCACTCCCTACCCCTTTCTAATCATGTGCACGAACCTTTCTAGGAATTTTTCATTTTTATTACCTATTTAGCTACCCAACATTTTCTGGATCCCCGATCCCTCCCGACATCCCAGTACCTGAAATCCTGTCATTTCACCTTACCGAGACAACATGAACAACCCAACAATATATTATTAACCATCAATTTAACCCAACCAACTCCTAGTTCACACAAAACCAATATTGAATCTGCCAGACTCCGTGCCCGGAGGCCTAATCATGGATTCTCTTTTTTTAACTATACGAGGTACAAAATGTAAACAAGTCTATCTACTCAAAAGCTAAAACTTAGCGTACCTGGATGCCAAGCAACTGCAAGGATGAATTTCTGGATCCGTGAAGGCGTTCTCGGCTGAATGACGATCCTGAAATCCGTTGTTCTATTTCCCCTAAGAAATAATCCCTCCTCCTCATGGCTCCCAATCCTTGGAGCATCCTAGGAGGGTTCTTGGAGTAACCTTCGTGTATTTTTTAGGCTGAATGGGAGAGAATGAAATTATAAAACCCATTTTTGAAATTTTTGATCCCGTCGCTTCGCTATAGAGATTGACATGGGATAAAAAGTCATAAAATCCCCAAAAAATGTCCAATTTACAACACACTTAATTTCTCGATGTTTTGGAATATTTCCTTCACGTCAACCTCGATACCAAGAGTTATACTTACCCGAATTCACTTTTGAAAAGTCCTCTGAACTCCTTTATGTCTTACCTATAAGGAAAACTAGATCAAATCATGATATGTTCCCAATCCTTACCCAGATAATCCTAGAACACACCTCGCTCCAAAATCGGCCAAGACTGGCCTAGCCTGGAATTTTCAACTCCCAAACCCAAAAGTTTTCTGACTCGAAAATTGGCACGAAAAGTTTACCCATAATGATGAACTCGATCGTTACAACAGATACCAATTTATCCATTGTTCGTCCCCGAATGATCTATAAGGTGAAAGGAGAAGAAGGAGCCCGCCCCCCTGAACCTTAACGCTCCACCATGACAGCGTAAACATAAACTTATGCAAACCACCAAAACTTCCCAATCCCTTGGTGTACCCATCTCAATCAAAATTTGACACACTCCCGCTCTATCAAGGAATTCCTTCCTTCGAGCCACACAAGGCTAACTAGATTACCCCTCCCTGAGTGCCTAAGAAATCCAGGGCCTCATCGAAACACCATAGAAAAAAAAACTCAACCAACGAACAAAAACACCTTTTCCATGCCAAGGGGACAAGATTCTACCATGGCGACCCCTTTCTCGCTATACCCAGATTTCTACTAACCCAAACTCCATTCCGGGAGCTTTCTCTGGGGTACTATGCCCCTCACATATCATAGTATAACCTTATTCCTATTAACATTATGCCCCGAGACACCACGTATCTCTAAACCACATAACAATAAAAATTCAGTTAGGACCCATCCTAGTTTGAGATTTTTGTCAACTCTCATCTTAGGAGGAATTCTACCCGAGCACTTACGCCTTAACCATTGCTGTAACGAACACAACCCCCATCACCCAATGAACAGTGACACCAGTTATTATCATGACCGACCAGAGGGATAACAATGTTAAAGAATCTATTTAATATCCCCACTCCCTCAATCGACCCTACCACTAAGGATCATCAATAACAAACCAGCCACTAATCACCCTCATATCATAAGCCTATGAGCAGTGTCCAATACTACTCAGTCAATTAATGGTCATTTGCCAAATTCTACATGGGTGATTATTCCCACCATAGGTCAATCATAATTTTGTCAATACCCCGGGCTGTCATATTCACCCTCCTTCCTTTTATCCTGCATGGAGGCTAAATAAATCATGCAATAGCTCGCCCCGCCATTAGTGATCTAAAATGACCCAGGAATGAAAGAAAGATAGCAAAAAATAGGACAGACATTCTGTCCCGCCCCTTCCCGCTATAGCGATCGTCACTCCGCTACAATGGTACCGCTATAGAGGGAAATTCCCACTATAGCGGGATCGCCGTAGCGATATCATTCTGTTATGGCGGTCCCGATGGTAACAACCCATAAAATTTTAACATTTTCTGCAAAAATTCTCTTGGTCCCCTTCCCTGGTATTCACATTAACACATGAAATCACGTTATGGTCTTAAAACATAACCTCAAGACCAACCTTAACTATGCATAGTTGAGAAATTAGCACCACTTTTTCATAAAATAAGTTATGAAATGCATAAGAACCGCGTATAATAACACATTCTTTCTATCGTACACTACCAGTCCCCCTTTTTCCTTTCTATGGTTCTTAATCAACCCTGACTGTCCTGAAACCAAAGCTTCTCAATAGTCATCAATCCCTTTTTGTTCCCTTACCATCTATACCAATGAAAGTCTATACCCGAAAGCAATACAAACCTTTCCAATTAAGGCACACCGCAATTCATCACTAAAGCAAATCACACATTTTAAAGCAGGAATAAATTTCCTTAAGTCACAATCATGAGTTACCACAAAAATTTCCTTACCACAATTCTCGCTATCAAGAAATAATAGCCCTTTTTCCCATGGTTCCCAACCAATCCCGACTGTCCTGAAACCGAAGTTTCTCTACAGTCATAAGCCTTGTTCCCTTACCATTTTTACCAATGGCAGGTCCATTTCTTAATTGCAATACCACTTTACTGATCCATTCAAGTACACACAGAAAGTTTACCAACCAAAGCACACAAATTCAAGTTATGACTCCTCCCGGACCAAATATTCACCACAAGGCAAGAAATTTCACCCCACATGATTGCAGTCATACAAGTAGTACAATACCCATAGTTTCAAGTTTTCAAGCTTTGACACTTAATCAAATCAGTTTTATTACCTTTTATTCGCTTCATGTATGACCATTAGCCAATTCATCCATCCTTTACATAGCCTCCCAAGACAGATACCAATTGGAACCTTCCCGGTTCTAATTTTACTTGCTCATCTTATCGTAACCGGATTCCAATGACATCCTTTACTTTGTTGAGATACCAATTGGAATCGAGAGATACCAATTGGACTCAACCCATACAAGCAAGTGAATGAACTGCACTAAAAGGAATGAAAGAAGAGAGATGTTTCCTAGAATGCTTCATAGCTTCCCTAGGATTAGATGTGGACATCAACACACCAATCCGCAGGACTCTATTCGATATTTTGCTCTTTTAAAGGGAGACCGGTAACCTGGGCTCTGATACCATATGTCATGACCCAACCTACCAGCCGTGCGGGCGGCTACTCTATGCACCTAGATAGATGAACCCTTACAACCTATCCAATAGGTACATGCGGAAAAACTTAAGTATAACCATAAAACTTCATTTTTGACACACGAAAACCTTTTATCCAGGAAAACTTCTTTATGAAGAATACAATAAGACTATTTTGAAACTTTAAAATGCCCTCCCTAGGACCTAGTCTAAACAGGTATAAGATCTACTACAAGATTTATATAGAACATGTAAAAGAGACACAACTCCCGTCATGGAATCGAAGGACTAAAGCTGCTGGAGATCACCATCATCATGTACCTATGAGACATAACCAAACCTGCAACCAGACTATACCCAAAAAGGTATAGCAAGAGTAAAATCAGTACAAACATACATACTGGTAGGCATTATCAGTCAACCTGAATCCACTCCTACCATAATGTAAGAAAATAGGGAAAACATGAAAATAACCAATATAGTCCCATCCTCCAACATCCTCCTTTATCCAGACCCAACATCACTTCACCCTTCTAACTACAATCCAGACCTCAACCCTTCCTGTTCTTTCTGCTGCCAACTCCCTCGTTCTCAAGATTTATGAGTCATACTAACCTTAGACTTTCCAAGTCATTCTAACCTTAGAAATTCCTAAGTCATCTTAGCCTTAGACTTCCCATGTTACCTTAGCCTTAACTTTCGAAGTAACCTTAGCCTTAACCCAACCACTAAGTCCAACCCGGACTACCTCTCCATTCTCCTAGTCAACCCCCTGACTATGCACCCAGAATAACCCAATCACTGTCAATCAAGACCCACTATTCTCATGATGCTACTCAAGAGTATCTAAACCCTGCTAGGGTCCCTAGACAATTCCCCCAATGTGATAATACCAGCTAGTAATGCAATGCCCGATCCACAGTCATTCCCCTAACTTATCAATGATATGAGATCCACCTTTATAATTGTAACCAACAATCAATGACACAATAAACACTCCCTTTTTATATAGCCCGGACGCTCCTTGGGATCCCCCCTAAACAACACTTAAGTGTTAAACATGCAACCCGGTATACACTAAGACTAACTCATAAATTAATAATAATAACCCGGCCTCTCAAGGACCATAAGAAAATGTCACAGTTTAACAGCACAACTCGGTCCACTCATGGAACCAATATCAAAATGTCATAATACAATAAAATAAACCCGTACCAGGCCTAGTACCCGAGCCAACCATTAGTATATCCCGTACCAAGCATGGTACCCGAGCCAATCGTTAGTATATCCCATACCAGGCTTCGTACTAGAGCTAACTGTTAGTATATTCTCTACCAGGCATGGTACCCGAGACAACCGAATTTCAATCAATCCACAGTCATAAATAATGAACGATCAACTTGTAAACCAATCAAGCAAAATACACAGTTCAATTCACCAGACTGTTAAACAAGACCATTAGACCTTATTAAATCATTCCCTAAGCAATCCAAACATCATACAATTACTTTGTTAATAGTAGACAATCATACAAAGTATACAAGAATCAATAACCATCACCTACCCTTTTTCCCAGGCACATAACTTAGTCCTAACTCCCATCTGAAGACTATATCCCGTTCACCCTTTATTAGCACATCTTAGTAACTATATTGATTTTGAACCCTTTCCTAGATAGTCACAATAGGGACAACCACCCCCTTAACCTTGGTGATTCAGCCACTCCCTACATCTTTTTACTCATGTGCCCGAACCTTATCTAGGAATTCTCCATTCTTATTACCCATTTAGTTACCCAATGTTTTTTGGCTCTCCGAGCCCTCCTGATATCACTGTCCCTAAAATCCTGTCATTTCACTATACTGAGACAATATGAACAACCCAACATATATTATTAACCCACAATTCAACCCAACCAACTCTTAGTTCACACATAACCAATACCAAATCCACCAGACTCCATTCCTGAAGGCCTAATCATGGATTCTCCTTTTTAACTATATGAGGTACAAAATGTAAACAAGTCTATCTATTCAAAAGCAAAAACCTAGTCTACCTGGATGCCAAGCAACTGCAAGGATATGTTTCTGGCTTCGTGAAGGCATTCTTGGCTAAATGACGATCCTGGAATCCGCTGTACTGTGTCCCCTCAGCCATAATCCCTCCTCCTCATGGATCCCAAGCCTTGGAGCAGTCTAGGAGGGTTCTTGGAGTAACCCTCGTCTATTTTTGAGGCTGAATGAGGGAGAATGAAATTATAAAACCTATTTTTGAGTTTTTTGATCCCGTCGCTCCACTATAGAGGTTCCCACTCTGCTATAGTGGTACCTCCATAGCAGAACCTATCGCTATAGCGGTGTTGACTAGCGTTGACTTCCGCTATAATGGTAATTTCTCCACTATAGTGGAGGTTGCTTCAGCAGTGTGTCAATCGCCATAGCGGTTGACATGGGATAGAAAATCATAAAATCCCCCAAAAATATCCAATTTACAACACACTTAATTTCCCGTTGTTCCAGAATAATCCCTTCATGTCAACCTCAATACCAGGAATTCTACTTACCCAAATTCACTTTCGAAAAGTCCTCCGGACTCTTTTATGTCTTAGCTATAAGGAAAACTAGTTCAAATCATGATATGTTTCCCAATATTTACTTGTATTATCCTAGACCACACCTCGCTCCAAAATTTACCGAGACTGGCCTAGCCTAGAATTTTTAACTCCCAAACTCAAAAGTTTTCTGACTCGAAAATTGGCACGAAAATCTTACCCATAACAACAAAACTTTTCTTTACAGATTCGGTGTAGTTTGATGAGTCTTTAACTTTTTAGGAGGAGCCTGTTGCTATTTTGTAGAGGCATGTCAGAAAGATGAGGTCCAAAGAGATTCCATCGGCTAAAGTTCTTTGGAGGCACCATCCAGTCAAGGAGGGTACTTGGGAGACTGAGCTTGACATATGGACCTAATATCCTTACCTTTCCGAGTCTTTAGGTACCTTCTTTTCTCTAACTTTTTAGGATAAACGTTCTTTTAGTAGTGCATGTTGTAATGACCTTGTGGTCATTTTCTTATCTTGTGTGTTTTTACCATTTCAACCCTTCTCATAGTTTCTACACTGCTTATGTTACTTGTTG
This sequence comes from Jaltomata sinuosa, assembly GCA_003996215.1. NCBI lineage: Eukaryota > Viridiplantae > Streptophyta > Magnoliopsida > Solanales > Solanaceae > Jaltomata > Jaltomata sinuosa. The sequence continues at coordinate 415,719 of QJPP01002075.1, read as the reverse complement.
GGATAGTGTCACACTTCTCGAGGTGTTCTGTAGGGTTTTAGAAGAGGTCCTTATTTTGGAACTCTTAAAGTTGAAACATTTGACTTTGGTCAATATTTGGAGTAAAAGGGCTTAGATGAGAATTCTTTTAGCGAAGTTAGCTCAAGAATGTGGATGTTTGACAAGTGGGACCTTTGGTTTGGGTCCCGAGGCTTTCGAACTCATTTTGGGTACTTGGGTGGCTTTTATGCAAAATTGGCAAAGTGTTGACTTTGGTCAACATTTTATAAAGACGACCTCCATTGGTCATTTCGATGATTCTGTTGAGTCTGAAATGTCATTTTCTATTGGGTAGTATATTTGGTTTGTGTTCACATGATTTCAATTGATCTTTGAGGGTCCTTTCAAAAACTTTTTGAGCTTGGTGTTGCGGCTGGTTTTTACAGCTGCTCATGCAGGTCACTTTACCCTCTACATTCGGCTAGTGGCCATGTTCACAGTCCTGCATCCGCAGTGGGTTACCCCTATTTACCGAGAAGGGTTAATAGGACCCAGGCCAGCTTTCTCTTTGCATTTGTGGGGGGAGGGCCACGACAGTGGAGTCCCCGCCTTCAGGTAAATTAAACGTTGTTGGAGTCTTGGAGCATTTATTTAAGATTTCTTCTCTATAATTTGGTCGGGGTAAGTTCTTCATGTTTCCCCGCTCTTTTTCCATTAATTTTTTGTGTTATTCCGTCCTCCATTCCATAGAATCCATGTTTATATTCTTGCAAAAATCTCTTTGATCAAGTGTGCTTCGAGGCTATTTTGAGCCTCTAAATGTGTCTCTTCTGCGCCCAAATTTCAGACATGGGTTTATGACCCTACAGAAAATATAATTGTGCTTTCTAATTTTAGTTTCATTGATGGGACCCAAGGTTAAATTTTGACCTGATTTTTGGTCCAAAATTCTTGATATGGGTGTCATTGTTTCCATCTTGACTCGTAGAATTTATTTATAATAGTGTGACAGCGATCTGAGGAACTTCGAAAGGGAAAGACTCTCGAGTGACGGTTCGCGATTGCAGTTTTGACCTGAGGTAGGTTACGGTTTACCTTCTATAGACTTAGCTCAGCTAGATTTTATATTTTTTAAGTAGTATGAATCTTAGAACTAGGTTGTAGGGTAGAATTAGGCTTTAATCCTTTTGTAATTATTTGGCCATTTTCAGGATAGTAGATTAGTGATTTCATGTTTATTCTTAGTTTAGGTTGTTGTAGGCTTGATGTAGTTAGGTTAGAATCCTTAGTATTGGAAAAGGAGGACTTTATGGTAGGGTAGACTTTTACTATTATTTTTACTTTTATCGCGCTGTCTTCGCATTTTATTTTTGTATATTGTGTAATTATAGGCTCGAGGCCGTAGCTTTGGGTTAGACAGAGTTCCAGGTTAGTTGGTTTGTTTGGAGGGTACTTTTGTCATGTTTATATATATATATATATATATATATATATTCCTTTGTGATCGCACGCATACACTCATACATGCATGTGAATGGATTATGGTACCGTTTTAGAGGAATAACACTGGTTTTCAGTTTTAAATGGAATTCTTCACTTTTTACTATAGTTTTTAAATTTTGGAAAGGATTGCACTGTTTTACCACTATTTTGAGATGGAAAGAATGTATCACTTTTATACTCGCTTAGAGAAATATTACCGAACCTTTTCTCTATTTACTTTATGTTGATGAGTCCAAGGTACGATTTCGGGTGGCTTGAGGAGAATACATACCTGGGTCATCTACTTTAATTGCATATGTTGATGAGCCAAAAGGAAGCCCAAGAGATTATTTCGCGTTTTACTTTTCTGCATTGGCCACACATTGCATCACATCATCTCATATTGCACTGCGTCTTCTTTGTATTCTCATATTGATTTCATTATTATTATTATTATTATTATTATTATTATTGTTATTATTATTATTATTATTATTGTTATTATTATTAATAATAATATTATTATCTTTTCTTTTATCCCTGTATATATGAGATGCTAGATTAGCTTCCGACTTACTTTTACCTTCGTGCTTCTTATATTATATATTATATTCTGAGCTCGTTCAACCTATGATGCTTACTGAGTACCCCATATTTTAGTAATCATACTACACTTCTGCATTTTATTTGATGCAACATGTAGTATGAGATACCATCGCAGATCTTTTACTTGTTTGAGAACTGTTGCTTTTCAGATCGTGGTGAGCTCTTAGCGTCCGAGGATTTACTGCCTTTCCTCTTACACTTACTGACTTTATTTTGTATTTTAATAAACAGTAGCATGTTTTATAGCCTTACTTCAATAGGCTTTACCATGGTTAAACCTATAAAGTGAGAAAGTTTGAAATGTTATGTTGGGTCTCAAAACCAAGAGTGTATTTATAGTGATAGATTCATCACATTATTTTATGGAAATAGAATTGAATAACAAAAAAGTAAAACAAATAATGTAAATTCCTTTATTAGAAGGATTTGCAGTATCTCATTAAATAAACTGGGCTTCTTTCTTCATTTCTTTATATCATTTCTAATATGTAAAAATAATAATTTAACATTGCATATTTTTCCTAATTAAAATTATGTGATTATTAGATTTTTGGAAATTTTTTTGTTGTGTCATTCTTTTATGGCATATTTTTCAGTAAGTTCATATGTAAAATTATTATACTTTATGAGGTAAAATTATTTTTATTTTTCTTCTAAACTTCGTTTTGTAGTCATGCTTAGTAAAAGACCTTTCACTATAAGCTTTAACAATGTGAAAATGTTTTTTTTTGTCTAACTCATATTAACTTCTCAAAAAATTTAAGCACATCAATTTAAATTTTAAAGTATATATTAGTGTGAATTCATGAGCATTTGAAAATTTCTAAAACCCAATCGTAACTTACGACAAGTGAAAAAATATCATAACAGAAAAGCCTAAACTCTAATAAAATTAAACATGTATAAACCCCTTTATAACGTTCTCGTACGCTTATGTAATATATTATTGTCACGCCCCGAGGTTAGCCCTAAACACAATATGGTGCTTAGAGTCACAAATCACCCTAAGGAAACCCATGGTCAGACTTATACTAAGCATTTATGAATATGATGATATCTATGTGGAAGTAATTGGTTTAATAAAATAAGTTTGGAAAAATAATCCAACGATATCTGAAGTATAAATACATGTTAAAAGTTTGAGATAAACACTGACTGCAAAAATTGAAACTAACACTATGTCTAAAAGCGTCTATCTAAGATGAGTTGCTGGGATAAGCCCCCATTCAACTCTAAAAGTATAAAAACTATAAAAGAATACTAAATAAAGAAATCATAAATCTCATCCTCGAACTATGAGGACTACGACTGAGCTGCTGAAAAGGACTGGAGAATCGCACTAAATGCGGTCTAGATGCTGAGTGTCTACACCTACATCGTGATATGATGTAGCACCAAAGTATGCGTCAGTACTCTGAATGTACTGAGCATGCGAGATATATGCAAATCTAAATACATAAATGATGAACAAGGGAGATAAGCTTAAACATGAAACTGAAAATAAACTGTTGCAATGACCAAGTATTAAACATATAACTGTAAAATGCTGAATATAACTGAATAACCAAAAGACTGAATACAAGGTCAATGCAAAAATTGAATCTGAACTGTGAGAGCTACTGTTAGACGACATACCCCAAGCTGAGCTAACTATGGGGTCAAACTGTAACCCTAGTCGGGAAGGTGTTCATACCTTTCTAAGAGTACAAACATGTATTGGCATGGATTCATTAGTCTGATGTCCAACAAGGAACTAGGGTGTCAAGCCTGATCTAACAGGTGACCCCTTTAAAACCTATGGTGGCGTCATAGTTCTGGGACTTAGGGACTTATACTAAAGGTCTCAGCCCAAACTGAAGGGTGAGCCTTTATCCCGTCATCCGCTCAGTGCTAAGTCTACTCCCAAATGAATATGCAGGTAATAAGTACAAACTAATACACTGGATAGCTCAAATACTGATTATTCTGAGAATGCACATTGAAACTTAAAACTGATAGTATTCTAATCATGAAGTATGACTGACTAAAATATCTGACTAACATGTATGAATTTAAACTGATCGGGTGTTCATAACCCACCATCCTAATGAATTGGATTACCCTTAACATTGCTCAATTTGGAATAAAGGATATAATTCGAAAATCATGAATTCATAGTACTGAAAATAACAACATGCTAGGGTTGTAGAATTTTGAGTATGTAACGATCCTATATTCTCAAGAAAGCATGTAAAGGGGCTCTATACACAATTATGTAAACTGAGATACAATAGATTCATAGAATTCAGGAATCCTAGATCTCAAGATTTAACTGAAAACTGAAGATACTGAATTTCTTAGGGACTCAATGGATAAAAGTATACACATTGATGAATTCCCACATACCTGGAGGTAAAGTTCACGAAAAAATCCTTGGATTTAGAGTCTGAACTTGGAAGAAACCTTTGCTGTTCTTGAGAAGAGAGAACACTTCTTTTCAAATTTTTTTTAATTGTTGACTTAATGTGAAGGAATGAGGGGGCTTGGGTAGTTTTAAGATTAAACTCAAACATAAGCTTGTCAAAACATCGCAGCTTTGCCTTTAAAAAGGGATAGAAAAAGTCTGGAATAACCCTAGAATTAAATTAGAAAATTGCTGAAAAATTCACGAACTGAGTTCCACGGGTGGGAACCACGGTCCATGGATGCCTCCACAGCCCGTAGAACCTTGTCGTTGTTCTTGGGCCTTTTCTCATGCTTTTGGTCTTACAACTATGGACGAGGTTCATGACTCGTGGAACCAGTCCATGGTTCCTGGGAATTAATGACCCTCAGGTCTGATTTCCACAGGAGGATATCACCGACCATGGTTTGATCCATGGCCCATGAAAGTTTATCTTGGCTTAAGACCCAGGGGATGGGTCTGTAGGTCTGATTCCAGAGAGGCCTTCCAGACGCCATGGACCCTTCCATAGTCCGAGGAAATCATCTGTGGTTTCTGTTCTGACTTGGACAGTTTCTTTTTCTGATTTATCTGAGCTGGTTCTAGGCTTAGGATTTTTTTTCCTGGGGTCTTACAATATCTCCCCCTTGGGATCATTCGTCCTTGAATGAAGACTAAACAAGCTGAGTCTGGAGGGAAAGAGTTGCAATCCCTACCAACTAGATTCTAAAATCTGATTACTAACTGAATTGAGTTCTAAGGACATGAAAGTATGTAAAAAATGCAGGAAAAGCTGAGGAAACATAGTATTAAGACTGAAATACCCATGTGTAATGAATAAACCATAGAGGAACCCTTACCTCAAGATGAAGCTGGATCAGAAGGAAAGAGGTGAGGGTACTTGTCTATCATGGCTGCTTCTTCTTCCCAAGTAGCTCCCTCAATGGACTAATTTCTCCAAAGAACTTTCACTGAAGCGACTTTCTTGTTTCTCAACCTACGAACCTGACGGTCAAGAATCTTAACTGGATCCTTTTCAAGATTCTATAGGGACCAACATATCGAGGACTGAGCTTACCTTTCTTATTAAATCTCATCACACCCTTCATGGGTGACACCTTCAGGAAAACTCAATCATCAATCTCAAACTCTAAGTCTCTTCTCCTCACGTCTACATAGGACTTCTAATGACTCGAAGTTGTTTTAAACCTATCCCTAATAAGCTGAAATTTCTCCATGGCCTCATGAACCAAATTTGGCCCAATCAAGGTTGCTTTACCTACTTCAAACCAACCAACAGGTGATCTACACCTCCGCCCATAAAGCGCCTCATACGGGGCTATCTGGATGCTGGAATGAAGTTGTTATTGTATGTGAACTCTATGAGATTTAAGTGGTCATCCCAACTCCTTTTGAAATCATTCACACAATCCCTTAATATATCCTCTAAGGTCTGAATGGTACGTGTTTCCTGACCATATATCTGTAGATGAAATATTATGGTGAGATACACCTGAGTACCAAGACCTTTCTAAAATGATCTCTAGAAATGAGATATAAACTGAGTACCCCTATCTGAGATGATATACAAGGGAACCCCATGCAACCTGACTATCTCACGAATATTGAGCCTGGCATAATCCTCTACTGAATTTGTAGTCTTAACAGCCAAAAAGTGAGCGGACTTAGTTACCCTGTCCATGTAAACATAAGGGAAGCACCTATGCTTCGGAAATTTGACCAAAATCAAACCAAATTTCAAATTCCAAAAATGAACAACAATGTCTACTCTATCTACCAATTTTCTACCTTAAAACTATAAATATTCGTACAGTAAAGCAAGGAAGTAAGTGGGTGCGACTGTTACCTAAATTTTCCGATGATGGGAGTGGGGTGATCGGGAGGAGGGTGATGTGTTTGGATTAAAATAAAGGAGAATGGGTGTGAAACCAATTTCTCCCCGATTTTTAACTATTGCCAACCGCTATAGCGGTCGTTCTCTCACTATAAATTTTATTTAATTGAAAGGCCAATTGGCCTGATCTATATTAAACAAAAGCACCAACTCAAAGTCTAAGCAAAAAGAATCCCAGGTCCACATTTCAGCCCACAAGCAATAAAAGAAAAAAAAGAAAACAAAGAAAAGACTATTCTAGAAAGAGAAAGAAAGCAAAAAAGTAAAAGGGAAAGTGGAGATGTCAGCAATCTCAGTGGAGTTTCATCCTCTCTGGTGGTTATCTCTGAAACATTGGAGCTTCCAGGTATGCCTTAGCTACAAAACCCTCCCCAAAACACCAAGATGACATAGACCCTCCTTTAGCCCATCTTGTTTGCTGGAAATGCAAAGGTTGGTCGCATCCACTTAAGCAGCCTCAAGCTCTCACCAGGCGCCATGGATTCCAGGACCGAACGAAGATATTCGATACTCTACTTTTAGAAATAGAAAGTCTGAATGAAGGTGAGATTTTATCCTTCTTTGGTATTTGGTTTTAGATCTGTTAGCTATAAGAGTGTATTAGGTATATATTTTATTGTTCCCTCCCTAAGTGAATGAATACCCGAGGAGATTAATACCACACTTTGAGAGATTTCAACAGGCATTCGACCTAATACCCTTCACAATCATGTCTTTTTATTGATCTTTACCATCGTTTGTATATTTCTATGTTGACATTCTGCTTTAGTGATTCCTACTTGTGTGAGACTGAGTAGCATGCCCCCTATTTGTGCTTATGAATCTTCTTAATCAGTCAGGTTCAATGGCTCTTTTGCTGATATGCACCCTTAGATTAGGCATTTGACTTTTATCAGCTAATGACTGGTAGAAAGTTTTTTTGGACACAGTGTTCTATGCCATCCTCCATGGCCATAGCTTTAGCAACTAATGATGTGGTGTTTGGGATCCATCTAGCCCTTGCAACCGAATATTCCATTGTGATCTCTAATACTGAATGCCACAGAACTGTCTCCTAGATTCCCCCTTGAAGCACCATCACTGTTGCATTTATACCATCCTTCTTGGGGGAGATCCCATTTAACACTCTTATAGCTTATCCTAGGCCTGTAGCCTTCTAGGTATTGTACTAAGAGAGTCCAGTTCTTAGGGAGGTTTTGCATCCAGGGAAACCATTGTACAACAATCATATGTAGGTTCCAGTTAATCTCATATAGGACTTTGCTTCTGTTCATCTTTCCTTCATACACTAAAGAGTTTCTCCACTTTCACAATTGCCAACAAATAATAGCTGGTGCAGCTTGATATAGGGGTTTTAGCTTAGGGGCACACTTTGCCTTCCACCATTCATTAATAAACTGTTTAATTCGGACAAAAGGTCCTGTAATTCCTGCAACATTTGTGAACAATTTCCAGATGTCCCTGGCCAGTGTCCCTGTCAAAAATACATACTCTGTAGTTTCTGTTTGTGGATGTTCACAGCATATGCATCTAGTGGCTAGTACAATTCCACACCTTGCCAATTTGTCATCCACAGGTAGCTTAAGTTTCCAGAGCCTCCACAAAAAGAAGGAAACTTTAAAAGCAAGCCCTTTCATCCAGAATTTAGCATAAAACTGATTCTTCTGAGCTTTTTGTCTTGTTATTTCCCAAGCACTTTTTACAGAGAATTTACCACTACTGTTTTCCATCCACCATGTCTTATCCCACATGTCAGATTTCTCAGCAAAGTGGAGGTTGGAGCATATGTGATCTGTAATTTCCTCTGGGAGATGATGGCCTAATAGTTGTCTATTCCAGCTGTCATCCTCCATGAATCCACTGATATATTCAATACTTTCATCCATAGGATGATCTTCTGGTATCACATAGGTTAAAGGTCCCAACTTTGTCCAATTGTCAAACCAGAAATTGGATGAGCCATTTCTTGGTTCCCACCATATCTCCTGTTCAATTTCCTCCTTTGCCTCTAGCACCTTTTTCCATAGTTGTGACCTCCCCTTTCCATTGTACTAGAACAGGGATGTGCTTCTTACAGTATTTGTTCCATAAGAACTTGGTCCACAGGGATCTAGTAGTTCTGAATGTCCACCACAGTTTAGAAAATAGGGCTTTAGATATATCAAATAAAGATCTAAATCCAATACCACCTTCCTCCTTTGGTAAACATAGTTTTAGCCAAGAAGTCTAATGTCTACTTCTTCCTTCTTTTTTGTTATTCTAAAAGAATCTTTCAAAGATTCTATGCAGCTCCTGGATAGTGTACTTAGTAGGGGCAAAGGCTGAAAGAAGATATATGGGCATGCTCTGGAGGACACTGTTGATGAGCACTACGTTTCCTCCATATGAAAGGAGCTTTCCCTTAAAGCATTTTAATCTGTCCTTAACCTTTCTAATCAATACATTATAGTAGACCTTCTTCTTTCTACTGTGAAATATGGGACATCTTAAATACATGAAAGGGAAATTGCCCTTCTCAAACCCTATAATCTGCTGTATTTCCTGGCTAAGATTATGTGCAGTATTACTATGCATGTAGTAAGCACTCTTAACTCTGTTGATTTGTTGTCCATACATCTCTTCATATTCTTATAGCACCTTCATAATAATCTCCATAGATTTTTTGTGTGAAGATGCAAAGATGATAGTATCATCTGCATAATCCAAATGATTAATGTTAGCACTCCACTTTGGCATGCCAAAACCTCTATATTCTCCTAAGTCAAATAAAGCATTCAGGGCCCTTGAAAGAACTTCATAGGTTAGGATAAATAGAGCAGGAGATAAAGGATCTCCTTGTTTCACCCCTCTAGTAGAGTGGAAGAAACCATGGCTTTGACCATTCAGTTATATGGAGTACCAGTTATTAGCAACTAGTCTCCAAATAATATCTATAAATACTTCTCCAAACCCCATCTTTCTGAGTACATTTGTTAGAAACAGCCAGGACACTCTATCATAAGCTTTGGTCATATCCAACTTTAGAACCACATTAGCAGGTTTGCTCCTCTTCCTAATATTTGTTATGATCTTTTGTGTTAAGAGAACATTTTCTATTATACACCTTCCTTTGACAAATCCAGGTTGGTTGGCAGAGATGAGCTTAGGTAAGAACTCATCTAATCTTATTTGTATCACCTTGGATATGACTTTGTATATAAAATTGCTCACACTAATAGGTCTGAGGTCTGAAAATGTCTGCACATTGGACTTCTTAGGCAGTAAAACCAAGTTGGCATGAGTGATAGACTTGGGAAGTGTGTAACCATTGAAGAAGGATCTGACCATATTATATACATCATTCTTCACAATCAACCAGCATGATTGGAAAAACTCTCCTGATAGTCCATCAGGCCCACTGGAACTAGATCCATCTAGTGAGAAAACAACCTGCTTTACTTCTTCTTCACTTTGCTGGGTAATCAGCTTGCTGTTATCTTCTTCACATAACATGAATGGAATATGTTCTAACAATGAAGATTCATATCCCTTCTCTTCTTGAGAGAACTATTTAGTGAAGAAGTTGATAGCTGCAGTTGCCAAGTGCTCATCTCCTTCAATCCAGGATCCCTCAGTATTCATTATTCTTTTAATCGGTATCCTTTTTCTCCTTCTATTCATGAGATTATGAAAGAACCTAGTGTTTCTGTCCCCTTTCATATGCCACTTATTCCTGGATTTTTGCCTCCAGAATTCCTCTTCAAAGTGTAAGTATTTCTTCAAAGCTGCCTGAGCTAACTGTAGAACAACTCTATTGTTAGCAGAGGGGTCCTCTTCAAATAGCTCCTCCTTCAGTCTGACAATATCTTCCCTGATAATTAACTGCTTGAAGATGTCCCCATAAGTATCCCTGCTCTATTTGGATAAGGAATGCTTAACATGTTTTATCTTTTGTTTAAATAGAAAGAAGGGGTGCCTATCAAAGTCAACAACCCAACTTTGTCTAACTATTTCCCAAAATTCTTCATGCTCAAGCCAGAATTTGAGGAATCTGAATAGTTTATGTACCATTTGATCCTGACCTCCCACTGAAATAAATAGATGGGCATGGTCAGATCATGTTCTTGCAAGATGTTCTACCTCCACATTACCAACCTCCTCCAGCCACCTTTGATTTATAACCACTCTGTCAAGTCTTTTAAAGATGCAGGCTTCTGTTATTCTTCCATTCCACCAAGTGAAAGGGCTACCCTTGAACACTACTTCAAATAACTCAGAAGAGTTAATACAAAAAGCAAAGTCATCAATATCCTGAGAAAGAATAGGAAAACCTCCTATTTTTTCCTCTGGATCCAAAACTACATTGAAATCACCTCCAACCATCCAAGGAAAGGATGTGCTATTATCCAACTGATAAATGTTGTCCTAAAGAAGTAATCTCTCATTAGCATCATATTTGGCATACACAAGAGTAGTGATCAACTGAGTATTATGCTCCTGGAGAAAATGTTTAAGGGTAATTTATTGTTCTGTGTCCAATAGGATCTGAACCTCCACATTATCCTTAATAAAGCACCATATCTTACCATTGCAGTTAGCCCCATCCAGATGCATCCCTAATATCATTTTATACTGTTGAATCTGATTAAATTATTAAATGGTTCTAGAAGACCAATTATAGCAAATTGGTGGTGCCTATTTAACATTTGTAGCCTATGAAAGGCCTTTTGAGTTCTAACAGATCTGATGTTCCAAATAAAGGCTTTAAACATCATCACAACTCAGTCTGTATATTTGAACTACTTCTTATGATAATTCTCTTGAATTGGTATGAACTGGCATTCCCTTGTTTCTTTCCTTTTCTAGCTTTGTTGGTGGATCTGGGAGATAAATCAGCCTTTGAAGTTACATCTTCCAAGGTGGTTGAAATCATCCTCACCACCCTCTTATTTTGTTACTCCCCCTGTGTCAAAGTCCCCCTTAGCATCATCCAACTTACCATGTGAGACAACATCATGCAACACCTTGTTAGGTGTGATTTTCTTTTTTTCCACCAAATCCAGTGGGGTGGATATTTCAGTGATGTCCTTATGTTCCTCTTCATTAGTATGCAATAATCCCATAGTCTCAATGGGATGGTCCTCTATGATTTGTTGTGAGATCACAATTGCTCTTGTAATATTGTTATATTGCTCCTCCTTCTGATCTTTTATTGGTTCCTGTTGTGGTGGAGTATAAGTCCCATACTCCTTCTTGTCTTGCTCATTATCATTATTAGCACCCACAGGATTTCTTGGTTCTGTCCTATTATCAAAATTTCCCTTTCCTCTGTTACTTCATCCTTCTCAGCTTCCACTCTTTCTCCCCATGTTTTAGCCACCCAGGCTACTGTGTTATGACTTCTCTTGTTCTGTAGATCAATTCCCTACTTCCTATAAGCTTCCCCTACAACATAGTATCATGCCTTTGATTACCTGTCACAATTGCGCTATCGTCCTCTGCTGCCAGTGCTTCAAATCAATTGGCAGTGTCAACTAGGGTGCCTTGATTACTTTGTATGTCATCCTTACCACTTTCTTTAGCTTTGCTAGTATTCTAGTCATCACCCTTACTTACCCCTTTCCCCTTAGATGCTTCCAGGTCACCTTCTCTATTAGTAAGAGAAATATTATATCCAGATCCTTCTGCTACTCCTGGTACTCCTACTACCCCTATTGGAAGAGTTCCCTCCCCTTCTGGAATGATATCTTCCTTCTTTTTGTTATCTAAATCAGGATGCAATCAACTGCAATTGCCATTTGAGTGCCCTTGAAGTTTACATTTGGTACAGTATTTTGGAAGCATATCATATTGAATTCTAACTTTTGTAGTTCTTGTTTCTCTAGATTTTTCATTTGCAATTTCCATCTTCACAAATCTGGGTAGGGTGGAAGCTAAATCAACATGTACTTTCACTCGAGCACAACTTGGCCGAGTCTTGTTCAAAGTAGCCATATCCACCTGTAATGGATTTCCAATAGCAGATGCCAATGAGAAAAGAGCTTCTTTCACGAAGAAAGTTGGTAGCATATTGGGAAAGGATATCCAAGCAAAGGCTTGAGTGGTTTGAGCATCAATTTTAAATTTTGAGTCATATATTAGAGTTCTCATTACATAGGATGTACCATCTTTTGATTTTAAGTAATATGATCTCTTTGATATAAGTGTAGCAAAGTCTTCAATTATGAAGCATCTTATTAGTATGTGTCTATTACAAAAAAATCCAATATTGCAGTCACTTTTTAAACCACATTGTATTGGAATAATTTTTCGTAATCCTTCTAGAGACGGTCCCCCATGGGAAAATTTGCCAATAATAGCAAAGTTTAGGTCCTCCAATTGATCCATTCTAGCTACTTCTGCCTCCGTCCACTTTATAGTATGTTCACCATTAATAACAATGGGATCTTTGATAGGGATAGATTCAATATCCTTTTTGGATTTACCATCAACTTGTTGAAGCAATTGGGCTAGGGATTGAGGTTTTTTAGGATCTGTCAGGATGGGGCTAGAATTAGAGGATGAGGTTTGTGGAGGTTTAGTGGATGTAGAGGGGTTAAAGACTGGAAATTGGGAGGAGGAAGCAAGAGATGGGGGCTGAGCGGCCCCCGAATGGGGCTGAGCAGTGGCCGGAGCGACCATCATAGGGTTAGGGGGAGAGAAGAGAGAGCATTTTTTAGAATGCTTAGTGTTTAGTGCCTCTCACTATAACAGTACTGTTATGACAGTATAAATTTTTGATATAGTGGAATGACAGGCCATTATGGGAGCATTAAAGTTACTTTCCGAGTCATTTGAAAATTCTGTAGCTATGATGTTCTACAAGGTCCCGGACTTCTTCGGGCACTCGGGGAAGGTTTCTCTAAAATTTTTTGGGTAGCTCGAAGGAAGGATTTCCTTGAAAGATAGGGATTAGATTATTTCCAATGGAGTCGAGTATGACTAAATAGGGAGAAGTATTGATGTTTCACGTAGGGTTGTTATTATGAGGTCCTGGTGGGTCTATGGGATTCCCAAATTAATTTCTTCTTTCCTATATGTTTATGGATCATTCGAGGATGAATGATAGGTAAATTGGTATTTGTTATAATGACATGTACAATCGTTACTCAATAAATTACTATATCATGAATTTTGGGAATGATATAATTACGTTTTACATTAAGTGGGGATGAAATGATGGAAATTTTAGACTTTTGAATTTGTCCAGGCTAACATCAAATCGCAATAGCGAGAATTTTACCGCTATAGTGTCGCTATTGTAGCGGCCAGCTGGCCGCTATAGTGGTATGACAGAGGCAGTAGCTTGAAAATGCAAAAATTATTTTAGACTTTTCTTCCTCTATTGGAAAACAAATGAGGATTGCTCAAAAAAAACTCCTAGGCTACTCCAAAGCCTGGGAGCCATAGGGAGGAGAGATTTCCGCTAGAAAGGGGTGAAACCAAGGATTCCAGACCCATTTTTCTTCAGAAATTGCTTTCATGGAGTCAAAAGTTTGCATTCAGAACTATACAGTTGATGCTTGGCGTCCAGGTAGGCTATGCCTTACTGAGTAGACTTAGACCTGTATTTTATTTTATAATGTTATTATAGAATGATGGGAGAATTCATACCTAGGACTTTGAGCATTGAGTTTTGAGTGATAGAGTATTGTTTTGGTTGGGTGATTGAAAAGGGAATGATGGTGTTAGGGTTAACGTGATTCAATTTTGGTGTTATCATTTGTGTATGTTTATAAATTCTGGGGAAAGCTGGATTATTGGGTAGGTTCGAGGAATCGGTAAGGTGTGCGTGTGAATTGATTGCTGGGGTGTAGCAAATCTTCAGGAATTGTGCTACTTAAGGGAAATAGGAGGCACAGAAAGGGTTTTGAAGTCCTTAATGTTAGGGGATGAACTTCCTAGAATATGATTACCTTTAAAGAAGGGATCCATAATAGATGTAAAATGATTATGGTTTCTAAATGGTAAACTGGAAAGTAGTCTTCAGACGGGCCTCCAAGGTTAGGGTAGTGGACGGGGTCGTTGGGTAGGTGTTGGTTGTTGTTTTCCTAATTTCAATATGTGTACATGGTAACTGTTTCTTAGTATTGTATGTTCATTGCATAGTTTAGGGAATGGAATTATGAATGTCTAAATATCTGGTTGTCAATCATGTGAAATGAACTTTCCTTTGTTACTTGTTGGTTTACAAGTATGATTATGTTCATTATTTTGATTGTTGGATTTGTGTGTGACATTTGATTGGCTCGTATACCACGCTTGGTATGGGATGTATATCGGTTTGCTCAGGTACCATGCCTTGTATGTGATCCATATATCGGTTGGCTCGGGTACCATGCCTAGTATAGGTTCTATAATGGTTGACTTGGGTACCACGCCTAGTACGGGTTTGATATTACTTGTTTGGTTATGTTCTGTTGATGGTTCTGTGAGTGGACCAGTTATTTATTGAATTGTGATTGTTGAATTTTGGCCCGTGAGTGGCCAGGTGGTTCTTGTTAATTATGGGGTTGGTTCTTGTGTAGACCAAAATTGCAAATTGAACACTATAGATGTGGTCCTAGTGATCCTTGTGCGGTCCAGGTACTTGTAAATGGTAACATAAATATATGTGGTCTATTTTTTATGTAGTTGGGCATACTTCTAGTTATAGCGTTAGCGGGGCTGACCCGAACAAGGGATGGTATTCCGAGCCTGGACTTAGTTGTCAGATTTGTGGGAAAGTGTGAATTGGGAAGTCCTAGTGATTAGTGTGACTTGGGAAGTCTTAGTATTAAGTGTGACTTAGGAAGTCCTAGTGTTAAGTGTGACTTGGGAAGTCTTAGTGTTAAGTGTGACTTGAGAAGTCCTAGTGTTATGTGTGACTGGAGAAGTCCTAATGATACGTATTGACCAGTATGAAATGGTGTAGAGTCCCCAATTCGTGGAGTTGGCAGCGGAGCAGGGTAGGAAGGCTTAGGGACAGAAAGTATAGGTTCTTAGTGGTTATACCATGGGAGTAAAGGTGGAGGATGAAGGACTGAATTTTTGTAACTTATATTATACATTTCTCTTGATTCTTCTATGATGGTATGTGGTGGATTTGGTTCGACCGATGATGCCTACCAATACGTGATGTTTGTACTGATACTACTCTTGCTATATCTTTTTTGGGTATAGTCTAGTTGCAGGATCGGTGATGTTTCTTAGGTACAGGATGATGGTGATCTCCAGCAGCTTCTACTCTTCGTTTCCATGATGGAAGTTATGTCTGCTTTTCATATTTTGTATCTTTCCTGTAGAGATCTTAAACCTGTTTAGACTAGTTCCTAGGGAGGATTTGTAATAAGGTTCGTAAAAAATTTTGCTAAACTAATGTTGTAATGTTTTCCTATATTAAAAAGGCTATTTTCTTATGATTTACTATTGAATTCTGCATTACCTGTGGGATCGGGTGGTAAGGGTTCTCCTATCTAGATGCTTAGTGTAGGGGCTCACACTGACTGGTAGTTGGGTCATGACAATTTTACTACTATTTCTGGGATGGAAAGAATAAATCACTTTTATACTCGTCCTGAGGGACATTTTAGGACCTGTTCTCCATTTACTTTATGTTGATGAGTCTGAGGTACAATTTTGGGCGGCTCGAGGAGAACATATCCAAGTTATCTAGTTTTATTGCATATGTTCATGAGCCTAAGGGTGGCCCGAGGGATTATTCCAGGATTTACTTTTCTGCATTGGCCACCTATTGCATCACATCATCCCATATTGCACTGCATCCTCTTTGTATCCTCATATAGATTGTATTATTATTATTATTATTATTATTATTATTATTATCTTCACTTTTATTCCTGTGCATATGAGATGCTAGATTAGCTTTCGACTTACTTTTACCTTTGTGCTTCTTATATTATATATTAGCTATTGAACTTGATCGGCCTATGATACCTACTGAGTACCCCGTGTTTTGATACTCGTACTACACTTTTGCATTTTTTTTATGCAGCACCTAGTACGAGCCATCCTTGGTGATCATCTACTCATTCGAGGCATGTTGCTTTTTGGATCATGGTGAGCTCCTGGCATTTGAGGATTTACTACTTTCCCTCTTACACTTATTTTCTTTATTTTGAATTTTGATATACAGTAGAATCTTGTATAGCCTTACTCCAATACATTAGATGCTCATTTACAGGCGACACCAGATCTATGAATTTGGTTCTTATGTATATATTTCGTCTTTCTTGGTCTCTGCAAGGCACATTTGTATATTTTGTACTATTTTGTATAGATATATACTTGTGGTCTATTTTTATTATGATCTTACTTTCGCTTTATCTGTTTTTAGCTTTATTTGTAGCATTGTATCTTGGGTTCTAGCTTTCCTATTGAGGGGTTTTAGTAGGCACCACCATGGCCTAATTTTTTATCGTGATAGTGTGGTATCAGAGCTTTAGATTTAATTAGGTCATGATAGCATGGTATCAGAGCTTTAGGTTTCCCGATATTACCAATACAAGAGAAAGAGTCTAGTGGAGTCTCGTGGATTGGTATAATAACGGTTGTTTCCATCTGCGGGAGGCTATAGGGCCTTCTTAGGAAAGATTTCATCTTAATTGACTCCTTATCATGCGTCCTTGATTCTATCAACTTTTAAATGTCCTTTGCATCACTCTTTCATAGATGGTTATGACGCACTCAATAGCCAGTGAAGATGAGGCCACTGTACCTGTAGTTAGAGCCTCATCTAGTGGGCAAGGAAGAGACAGACCCAGAGGTTGAGGTAGGGCATGTGCTGTAATTCCAATTCAGGCCCAGACCAGGTTACCATCACCAGAGCTAGAGGTATAGGTAGAGGATGTCTAGTATAAGCCGGAGGGTGTGGGGCTAGCCCAGCGTCCAGCAGGTTTTGTGGCTATACTAGTTATATATGATACATTGGTCAGGATTCTTGGACTTTTAAAGGGTATATCATAGGCAGGGACCTTGTCGGATACTCCGAGTGGTTCACAAGTACCATATGAGGCCAAAACTTTATCCCAGGAAACAACACAAGGTTCATGAGCATAACTTACTACTATGGCTACCTATTTAGAGGTGTTGCAAATTTTGATGGTTCCTCAACCTATTGCAATTAGGCTTGTTATGTAAACTTAGGAGAAGATGATTCTTGGAAGGTTTATCAAGTTGGTTCCTCCAAGGTTTTCTGGTGCTCCAGGAGAGGATGCTCACGAGTTCATAGTCAGTTTCAAAGAGAGGTTGCATCAACTCACCTTGTACGAGTCTTATGGAGTTGATTACACTACATTTTATCTAGCTGGTCCAGTGAAGCAATGGTGTCAACCTTATATTGAGTGCAGACCAGCCGCCGGGTCACCCCCAGTGACTTAGGTTCAGTTCTTCGATACTTTATTAGAGAATTATGTATTGTGCAGTATGAGAGAGCAACTGAGATACGAATTCACAAGGTTAGAGCAGGGCTTTATGTCTGTTTCTGAGTATGAGGCCTAATTCCATAAGTTGGCTAGGCATGCTACTATGATTCTTCCTAGAAAGAACAAATGGGTTCGTCTGTTTGTTAGAGGGTTGACATTACCGCTTCGGTTGGCTACAGTTTAGTTATTGTCTTCAGGGGCTACATTTCTTACTTTTGTTGATCATACCCGCACTATTGAGGATATTCATCATGCGGCTTATGGAGGCACCGACAAGTAGCCCTGCCATCAGGGTGAGTTTAGTGGTTGGCAGTCAAGAGGCATAGGTTACCCTCATCATTTTTAGCCTAGATGGCCCGTAATGTCAACATTGTAGATCAGAGAGGGTAGTCAGTTGGGTTATTCAGGTCAAAGCATCCAGGATAGCCAAGGTAAGGTGTAGACTTTGTGGGGTGCTTGATCTGAGTATTTAGGTCGTGATGGTCAGTCTGGTTCAGCTGAGTCATCTCAGCAGGATGCAACTGGTAGAGGTTGCAATAAGTATGGTGAGTTAGGCCATTATGCTAGGAAATGTCACTCAGTTATACACTATATGAAGCAAAGTCAACAGGGTCAGCAAGTTCAGTCCCCCATGGCTCAAGTGCCTCAGGCCAGAGGTGGTGCATAGGGCAGTAGGGGTGGTCCCTAGGGTACTTGAAGTAGTCCTTAGTCTGGTAGAGCAAGTGGTCCTGGCGGACAGAGCCATATTTATGCATTTTGGGGTAGTCCATAGGTTGAGTCTTCCGATGTTGTTATCACAGGTACAATCTCTATTTTCCATCAGTCAGTTTTTGCATTATTTGATCCGAGGTTTATATTTTCATAAGTGTTTGCTTATTATTCTACTCATCTAGAGTCTGAATGTGAGTTATTGCTTGTGCCTATGCATGTAGCTACCATAATAGGAGATTCCTTATTAGTGGATCATGTGTTTCAGACTTGTATGGTGACTATTTGGGAGTATGACATGTGGGTAGACCTATTTGTTCTAAACATGGTGGATTTCAACGTGATCTTAGGTATGGACTGGATATCTCCTTATCATGCAGTCTTGGATTTCCTTGGAAAGACTGTTGCTCTGTGTATTCCTGGTATCCCTCTTATTGTATGGAAGGGTATCAATAACCACATGCCGAGGGAGTTATATCATTATAAGAGCCCGACGATTTGTTGGGAAAGGGTGCTAGGCTTATCTTGCTTACATCTGTTATACTAGTGCTATCACACATTCTATTGAGTCAGTTCCTGTGGTTTGCGAGTATTCAAATGTGTTTCCTAGTATTTTGGTACTGATACTACACTTCTGCATTTTTTCTGATGCAGAACCTAGTATGATCCATCCTCGCTGATCTTCCACTTGTTCAAGGCATGTTTCTGTTCGGTTCATGGTGAGCTCTTGGGGTCTGAGGATTTACTACTTTCCCTCTTACATTAACTGTCTTTATTGTTTATTTTGATATACAGTAGCATCTTGTTTAGCCTTACTCCAGTATGTTAGATGCTCTTGTACCGGTAACACCAGGTCCGAGAATTTAGTTCTTATGTATATATTTTATAACACCTCAGAACTCAAACCAGCTATCTAAGTTAAAAATCTCAGAAAATTCCATGTTCCATGAATGACAGGTCCAAACCACATACCGTGGTCTAAACCATGAGTCGTCGAATTAAACCGTGATTCCTGTCTTCTTGGTTCAGCCTCTGGTCTGGAACCACGAGTGGGTTTTACAGATCGTGGTTCAAACCACGGGTCTGTCCTTTTGACTCGTGAAACCAGATCAGAGAGGTGGTAAGCCCCCAAGTTTCACGACTTGATTTGATGACCCGTTATTTGAGTCATGGATTGAATCCAGAGACCAGCTAAGGCCCCTCAGAAACAATGACTGGGTTCGACAACCCGTCATTTAAGCAACGACCCATCGTCCTGAGTCGTGGTTTAAGTGGAGGTCAACTGACTTCCCAGGAACGACGAGTCCAGTTGATGACCCATCATTCAAACAATGAATTTGTCCTGTCGAGTCGTAGACCACCTTCTGCAGACTGTCTAGTTGACCAGGTTCCACGAGTTGGAACCACGAGTCGTGTTCCAAATGATGACCTGCGTAACCAACCCATAGAACCCGAAGCCAACCCATTTTCCAGCTTTTTCTAAGTTATTTCCCAGGGGTATTTTAGTCATTCCCCACCCTTTTAACTCCTAAATGGTGTCATTTTGACTATTTCAAGAAGGGTTTTCACCCTCATTAGCCTAAGTTTCTCCTAGGATCTTTATTCTTCTCCCAAAAAGGAAAAGTTCCTCTCCAAGTTTCAAGTCTCAAGCTCCAAGTTCAAGCCTCCCAAGTCTTTTCAATTCAAGTGGGTTATCTTCAATCAAGGTATGTTTGTAATAAACAATGGGTTCCTTTCACCCTTGTGCCTAAAACCACTAATTCAATTTTTGATTTCATAATTTCTAAATTAGGGTTCTTGTCCAATTCTTATAGGTTTTGTTGAAATATGATCCTCTTACGATTTACTTATGAAATTACTATTAAATTGCATAATTTCAAACGGGTTCTTACATGTTACCTCTTCTTTCATGAATTAAAGTCTAACTATGGAAATTTATACATGCATGAAGATGATTTAAGCAAATTGGATTTTGATAACATGTTCCTTATGGATTTTCAAGCATGTACATGCCTAGTTTCTATGTTCTATGAAAGTATATGTTTTATGAAATTGAACTAGAGACATGCAAATTTTACAAGTCATGAGGTATGCAAGTCTTTTCATGTTATGAAGTATTATGCAAGATAAGACACCCGATGTTCCATTAATGCTAATGAGCCATTTTCTAAGCTAAACCTTATGAGTAGTATGATGATCCGGGGTATGAACAAGTATGAATAAGTATGGACAAGTTATGAACAAGTTTGGCATCAGATATGTCTTATGTATATGGGCATATGTTATATGTTTTGGGAGTAGTATTTAGCACCGAGTTGGACCCGGTGAGAGTACCCAAGGTCCCAGAACTACGTTCCCCCATAGGTTTTAAGTCCTCTCTGTTGGGCATCAGATTTAGTGATCATACCACATGTCATGCCTCTATACCCTGGCAAGGTATATTGGGTCCTTTCGATGGGGAGAATACATCGGACTCCGTGTAACTCAGCATGGTTTATGTCGGTTAAAAGAAACTCCCACATGTTTATTTTCAAGCTATGAAATTATATGACTCTATACTATGAGATTTAAGCTATATTCTATGTTGTATTACCTCATACCTTGATATTATTTCACGTCTCTTATTTGTGTTGCAAGTTCATCCTTAAGCATGTTTTAAACTATTTTTATTATGATTCATGTATCGCTAACATACTCAGTGCATTCCATAGTACTGACGCAACCCTTGTGCTGTATCCTTTGATGATGCAGATTCAGATGTTCCTCTTCAGGCACATGGCTAGAGTTCCTGGTCCCTCTATTTTTCAGCTATTGGTGAGTCCTCTTAGGGCGAGAACAAGTTATGTTCTTAGTTTGTGTTAGTTTTATTTCCGTACTTCGGGTTAGCTAGGGTCTTGTCCTAGCAACCCCCTTATGTCATGTAGAGGCTTTCAGACATAGATAGTATTTAAAGTTTCTTCTAGATTGTGTATTCCTATGAGAATCCCAGACTTATCTATTATGCTATCTATTCTTGGATTTCCTTATTATATTTCCGCTTTTATTTATCGTTATGCTTGAGTATGCTATGACCAAGGGGTTAGCTTGGGTCACTTGTGGTCCCAAGTCATGTGTTACGTCTAGGGGGCAGCCTCGGGGTGTGACAAACTTGGTATCAGAGCCTCAGGTTCAAGAGTCCTAGGATGTCTGAAAGCTACATCGAGTAGAGTCTTATTCATGTGCGTGAAGCGCACCATACATATGAGAGAGAAGCTATGAGATGTCTTAGAAAACTTCACTTCTTTCATGATCATGTAATGCGATAGAGCTTAACTCTTATGTTCCTCTAATCCTCATCTTATGCATTTCAAATTATGTCTCCTGGACGTGCTATGCCTCCCCGAGTCACTCAGAAAGTTGTTCCTCCTATTCCGGTCCCCAATGTCACGAATGAGGAGTTCAGAAATGCCATCCATTTGCTAGCCCACTTTGGCCACTCAGTCCATTCAGTAGGCTCCTGCCCTCATTCATCCTCAAGGTGGGGTAGCATCCCAAGTTCATGACTTTGTCCGGATGAACCCACCTGAATTTTGGGGTTCGAAAATGAGTGAAGACCCGTTCAACTTTATTGATGAAGTGAAGAAGATCTTACAAGTTATGCAAGTGGTTGGGGTTCATTGTGTCGAGCTTGCATCCTATTAACTCAAGGAGGTAGCTCATATTTGGTTCACGCAATGGAAGGAGGCTAGAGTGAGGGACACAGTTCCCATGACTTGGGAGTGTTTTGAGAGAGCCTTCCTTGATAGGTTCTTTCCCCGGGTGTTGAGGTAAGCAAAAGTGGAGGAGTTTGTGAACTTGAGACATGGTTCGATGTCAGTCCAAGAGTATAGCCTAAAGTTCACTCAGTTGTCTAGGTTTCTCCCTCTATGGTAGCAGACCCACATGATCAAATGAGCAAGTTTATCTATGGAGTTTCTGATTTTGTGTATAAAAAGTGTAGGTTTGCTTTGCTTTTGAGTGATATAAACATTTCGCGACTTATGACTTATGCCCATTAGATTGAAGGTGACAACCTTAGGGAGATGGAGAGGGAGAACAAGAGGGCTAGGTCTAAGGGATCAGATTTTGGCATCACAGGCACGGAGGTGGACATCGTTCCTCTTTCCAGAAGAAGTCACCAAGATCCGTTCATTCTTCTGCTAGTTCTCCTACCCAGGCTCAGAAACCTCATCATGATTAGGGTGTTAGAGGATCTGGTTCCTATTCCCAGTCTCAGGGGAGTGTTGCTAAGGGGCCTTCTTTCCTCGTTTATACCAGGTGTGGGAAGAATTACCCCAGTGAGTGCTTGGCCGGTAAGGAGGGTTGCGTTGGTTGTGGTCAGCCTGGACATCGTATCAGAGATTTCCCTTTAGCTAAGAAGGGGCAGGGAGATGGTAGGTCTCAATCTACCCCGGCAACTTCAAGAGGTAGACCAGCCCAGCAGGGCACAACTTCTAGTTCTGGTGGTCAGCACCTGAACCACCTTTATGCTATGTCCTCTCGTCAGGATCAGGAGGGTTCCCCAGATGTGGTTATTGGTATGTTGAAAGTCTTCTCTTTTGATGTGTATGCTTTGTTGGACAATGGTGCTTCCTTATCTTTTGTGACCCCTTATGTAGCATGCAAGTTTGAAGTTTGTTTTGAATTGCTTTTAGAACTCTTTTGTGTTTCTACTCCTGTTGGTGAGTCAGTATTAGCTAAAAGAATCTACCAAATTTGCCCTATCTCAGTCCTTCATAGAATCAGTTTAACGGATCTAGTAGAGTTGTAAATGATTGATTTTGATGTTATTCTTGGTATGGATTGGTTGTATGCATGTTATACTTCTGTTGATTGCTGTATTCGGGTTGTCAGTTTCAAGTTTCCTAATGAACCTGTCTTAGAGTGGCAAGGTAGTCCCCCTTCCTCGAAAGGTCATTTCATATCTTATCTTAAGGCTAGAAAGATGATTTCTAGGGGTTATATCTATCATATTGTTTGGGTCATGGACACAGAGTCCGGAACCCTATCTCTTCAGTCTGTTCCTGTTGTTAATAAATTTCCAAAAGTGTTTCCCGAGGACTTGCCCGGAGTCCCTCCCGAGTGGGAGATCGACTTTGGAATAGACCTCATTCCAGATACGAATCCTATCTCTATTCCTCCCTATAGAATGGCTCTAGCAGAACTTAAAGAGTTAAAGGATCAGTTGAAGGATCTTCTGGATAAGGGTTTCATCAGGCCTAGAATTTCTCCATGGGGTGCCCTGGTTTTTTTTGTTCGGAAGAAAGATGGTTCTCTTAGAATGTGTATTGATTACCGCCAATTGAACAAGGTCACAATCAAAAATAAGTATCCCATTCCTAGGATTGATGACTTGTTCGATCAGCTTCAGGGTGCTAGTTTCTTCTCCAAGATCGACTTTAGGTCCGGTTATCATCAACTTCAGTTTCAGGAGTGTGATATCCCGAAGACAGCCTTCAGGACTAGGTATGGTCATTATGAGTTTGTTGTTATGTCTTTGTGTCTAACCAATGCTCCTGCAGCTTTTATGTATTTGATGAATCGTGTGTTCAAGCAATATTTGGATGTGTTTGTGATTGTGTTCATTGATGATATCCTCATCTATTCTCGGAGTGAGAAGGAGCATACAGATCATTTGAGGGTTGTGTTGCAAACCCTCAAGGATAGATAATTGCTTGATAAGTTTAGCAAGTGCGAGTTCTGGATGCAATGCGTTGTTTTTCTAGGTCACATTGTATCTAGTGATGGTATTCGTGTGGATTCGCAAAAGATCGAAGCAGTGAAGAATTGGCCTAGACCTACTTCCCCGTCGGATATCCAGAGTTTCTTGGGTTTGGCTGGTTATTATAGAAGGTTTGTAGAGGGTTTCTCTTACATTGCTTCGCCTTTGACTCGATTGACTCAGAAAAAGGTAAAATTTTAGTGGTCCGATACTTGTGAGAAAAGTTTTCAAGAATTGAAGATTAGATTGACAACCACTCCAGTGTTGACCCTACCCAAGGGTTTGGATGATTTTGTGGTGTATTGTGATTCTTCCAGGATTAGTTTGTGTTGTGTTTTGATGCAGCAGGGTAAGGTGATTGCTTATGCCTCGAGACAGCTTAAGGTTCATGAGAAGAACTACCCTACTCATGATCTTGAGCTAGCAGTCGTAGTCTTTGCTTTGAAGATTTGGAGGCATTACTTGTATGAGGTGCATATTGATGTGTTCACCGATCACAAGAGTCTTTAGTATGTGTTCTCTCAAAGGGAGTTGAATTTGCGTCAAAAGAGGTGGCTTGAGCTCCTTAAGGATTATGATATGAGTGTGCTTTACCACCCGGGTAAAGCCAATGTTGTGGCGGATGCTTTGAGTAGATTGTCCATGGGTAGTGTGGCCTTGATTGATGATGGGAAGAAGGAGTTGGCAAAAGATGTTCACTGACTTGCCCGATTGGGAGTGCAACTTATGGACTCGACCGAATGTGGAGTTATTGTCCAAAATGGTGCTGAATCATCTTTGGTAGCGGAGGTGAAGGAAAAGAAAGATTTGGATCCTATTCTACTTCAGCTTAAGGGTGCGATTCATCAGCAGCGGGTTGAGATTTTCTCCCAAGGGGGAGATGGTGTGCTTAGTTACCAGGGTCGATTTTGCGTGCCAGATGTGATGTATTGAGACAACAGATTCTGACTGAGGCCCACAATTTTAGATATTCCATTCATCCGGGTGCCACCAAGATGTACCATGATCTACGGGAAGTCTTTTGGTGGAATAGTATTAAGAGGGACATAGCCGGATTTATGGCTAAGTGTCCCAACTATCAGCAGGTGAAGGTAGAGCACGAGCGACCGGGTGACATGATTCAGGATATTGACCTTTCCACTTGGAAATGGGAAGAGATCAATATGGACTTCATTACTGGGTTGCCTCGTACTCGAAGGCAATATTACTCCATTTGGGTGATTGTAGACCGGCTGACCAAATCATCCCACTTCTTGGTTGTTAAGACTACTGACTCAGCAGATGATTATACTAGACTCTACATTCGGGAGATAGTTCAATTCCATGGTGTTCCTTTGTCCATTATTTCAGATAGAGGCCCTCAGTTTACATCTCAGTTTTGGAGATTGTTTCAGAGAGGTGTTGGTACCCATGTGAAACTTAGCACGACTTTTCACCCTCAGACAGATGGCCAGGCAGAGCGTACAATTCAGACTTTGGAAGATATGTTGAGAGCTTGTGTGATCGATTTCAAGGGTAATTGGGATGATCACTTGCCTTTTATCGAGTTTGCCTACAACAACAGCTTCCACTCTAGTATTCAGATGGCTCCCTATGAGGCACTCTATGGTCAGAGGTGTAGATCTCCTGTTGGTTGGTTCAAGGTTGGTGAGGCAGCCTTGATTGGTCAAGATTCTGTACATGAGACCATGGAGAAGGTTCAGCTTATTCGAGAAAGGTTAAAGACCGCTCAGAGTCGACAAAAATCGTATGCGGATGTGAGAAGAAGGGAGTTTGAATTTGAATTTAATGATTGGGTCTTCCTAAAGGTGTCACCCATGAAGGGTGTGATGAGATTTGGAAAGAAAGGAAAGCTCAGTCCCTGTTTTGTAGGTCCTTACAGATTTTAAGGAGAGTGGGTAGTGTTGCTTATGAGTTAGACTTGCCTTCGGATTTGGAAGCTATTCATCCGGTGTTCCATGTTTCTTTATTGAAAAAATGTGTTGGTGATCTATCTTTAATTGTTCCCTTGGAGAATGTGGGTCTGAAGGATAGTCTCACTTATGAGTAGGTTCCCGTGGAGATCCTTGATCGTCAGATTTGGAGGTTGAGAATCAAAGAAGTCGCTTCGGTGAAAGTCTTTTAGAGGAATCAGCTTGTAGAAGGTGCTACTTGGGAAGCGGAAGAGGCCATGAAGGCCAAATATCCGCATCTCTTTCCTTCCGATTCAGTTACATCTTGAGGTACTAGTTTCATCCTTAGTATGTTCCCCCAATCCTATTCCATCAGCTTCTCTCATGATCCTAGCATGCATGCAAGTTTTCAAAGTTAGTTTATCATGTTTTCAAGTTAAAAAGTTCAGTTTTCATGTTTACTCCTTGAATTCCATGTTTTGATGTTTGGTTGGGCTATTTTTCCTTTACTTTCCCTTACTTAGTCTTCATTCGAAAACGAATGATCCCAAGGGGGAGATATTGTAACACCTCGGAACTCAAACCATCTATCTAAGTTAAAAATCTTAGAAAATTCCATGTTCCGGGAATAACGGGTCCAAACAACAGACCGTGGTCTGAACCACGAGTCATGGAATGGAACCGTGATTCCTGTCTGTTTGGTTCAGCCTCTGGTCTGGAACCACGAGTGGGTTCTACGGACCGTGGTTCAAACCACGGGTCCATCCTGTTGACTTGTGGAACCAGATCAGAGAGGTGGTAAGCCCCCGGGTTCCACGACTTGATTTGATGACCCTTCGTCTTGATGACGACCCGTCGTCTTGATGACGACCCATCATCTTGATGACGACCCATCATTTTAGTCGTGGATTGAATCAAGAGACCAGCTAAGTCCCCTCAGAAATGATGACTGGTTTTGACGACCCGTCATTTAAGCGATGACCCATCGTCCTGAGTCGTGGTTTGACCGGAGGTCAACTGACTTCCTAGGAATGACGAGTCCAGTTGATGACCCGTCATTCAAACGACGGATCTGACCTGTCGAGTCATAGACCACCTTCTGCAAACTTTCTAGTTGACCAGGTTCCACGAGTTGGAACCACGAGTTGTGGTCCAAACGACGACCCATGGAACCAAACTGTAGAACCTGAAGTCGACCCATTTTCCAGCTTTTTCTAAGTTATTTCCTAGGGGTATTTTAGTCATTCCCCACCCTTTTAACTACTAAATGGTGTCATTTTGACTATTTCAAGAATGGTTTTCACCCTCATTAGCCTAAGTTTCTCCTAGGATCTTCATTCTTCTCCCAAAAAGAAAAAAGTTCCTCTCCAAGTTTCAAGTCTCAAGCTCCAAGTTCAAGCCTCCTAAGTCTTTTCAATTCAAGTGGGTTATCTTCAATCAAGGTATGTGGATAATCAACAATGGGTTCCTTTCACCCTTGTGCCTAAAACCCCTAATTTATGTTTTGATTTCATGATTTCCAAATTAGGGTTCTTATCCAATTCTTATGGATTTTATTGAAATATGATCCTCTTACGATTTACTTATGAAATTACTATTAAATTGCATGATTTCACATGGGTTCTTACATTTTACCTCTTCTTTCATGAATTGAAATCTAACCATGGAAATTTCTACATGCATGAAGATGATTTAAGCAAATTGGATTTTGATAGCATGTTCCTTATGCATTTTCAAGCATGTGCATGCCTAGTTCCTATGTTCTATGAAAGTATATGTTTTATGAAATTGAACTAGAGCCATGCAAATTTTACAAGTCATGAGGTATGCAAGTCTTTTCATGTTACGAAGTATTATGGAAGATAAGACACCCGATGTTCCATCAATGCTTACGAGCCCTTTTCTAAGATAAACCTCATGAGTAGTATGATGATACGGGGTATGAACAAGTATGGACAAGTTATGAACAAGTTTGGCATCAGATATGTCTTATGTATGTGAGCACATGTTAGATGTTTTGGGAGTTGTATTTAGCACCGAGTTGGACCGGGTGAGAGTACCCAAGGTCCCAGAACTACGTGCCCCCATAGGTTCTAAGTCCCATCTGTTGGTTATTAGATTTAGTGATTACACCATATGTCATGCCTCTATACCCTCCTTTCGATGGGGCGGATACATCGGACTCCATGTAGATCAACATGGTTTATGTCGGTTAAAAGATACTCCCACATGTTTATTTTCAAGCTATGAAGTATATGACTCTATACTATGAGACTTAAGCTTTATGCTATGTTTTATTGCCTCATACCTTGATATTATTTTACGTCTCTTATTTATGTTGCAAGTTCATCCTTAAGCATGTTTTAAACTATTTTTATCATGATTCATGCATCACTCACATACTCAGTGCATTCCATAGTACTGACGCAACCCTTGCGCTGCATCCTTTGATGATGCAGATTCAGGTGTTCATCCTTAGGCACGTGGCTAGAGTTCCCGGGCCGCTCTATTTGTCAGCTATTAGTGAGTCCTCTTAGGTCGAGGACAAGTTATGTTCTTAGCTTGTGTTAGTTTTATTTTCGTACTTCGGGTTAGCTAGGGTCTTGTCCTAGCAACCCCTTTATGTCATGTAAAGTCTTTCAGACATAGACAATATTTGAAGTTTCTTGTAGATTGTGTATTCCTATGAGAATCCCAAACTTATCTATTATGCTATCTATTCTTGGATTTCCTTATAATGTTTCCGCTCTTATTTATCGTTATGCTTGAGTATGCTATGACCAAGGGGTTAGCTTGGGGCACTTGTGGTCCCAAGTTCCATGTTACGTCTAGGGGCAGCCTCGGGGCATGACATATTTCATCTTTCTTTGTCATTGTCACAACCTGAAATTGAGCCACGATGACGCCTACATAACCCACTAGTAGGCAAGCCAACCGAAGAATGCAGAAGTATAATAAAACATTTAAAATAACAAAAAGTTAAAGGGAAATATACAAGGAGGGGCCTAACAATATAGATACATACCAACCATAATAAATATACAAAACTGGTCCTAAAGTGACCGAGAAAACAAACATATACAAAGACTAACCCCGAACCTGGTGTTAGCGGTACAAGAGCATCTAAAGTACGAAATTGCTATACAACAGGTACTATCTACCCAAAACACAAAAAATATAAATAGAAAAGTAGATGGAAAGCAGTAAGAGATCTCGAAACGTCGGGAGCTCACTACGATCCAAACCGCAGCTGGCCACGAATGACTAGAGGGTCAATGAGGGTGTCTCGTATTAAGTTTCTGCATCAGAACAAGATGCAGAGTATAGTATGAGTACCAAAATAATGGGTAACCAGTAGGAATCATAGGCCTAGCAAGCTCGGAAAGATAATATATAATATAAATTATAGGAAAGCAACCTACTTACTGGGATCCACCTAAATCTAGTTATTAACTAACAGATCCTAAAACTAAAAGATGGTGAAGATAATAATAATAATAATAATAATAATAATAATAATAAGGAAGTCAGGTATTTCAAGCTAAGTCAAACAAAATACGATGCGGTGTAGCATGAGATGGATGTGGTGTAGTATGTGGCTGATACAACATGAGTCCAGAATCTTACATTGGACATGCGATAAGTAAACATGAGTCCAGAATCTTACATCAGACATGCAATAAGTAAAACTTTCATCCACGAAGCTCAAGTCAGTAAGAAGGGAGGCGTTTAGTTCTTAAATCTAAGGTCAGCAGTAAGGTGGTGCAAGTCCTTCATAAAACTTTGAAATATGTAGTAATAATGAAAACCATCTTTTTTAACTCGAAAACCCACCATTCTTTCTTAGAAAAATCTATTTACATGCCAAGTCCATGAATGCAGAAATGAAAGTAAGCAGTACAATACTCAAACAAAGACAAAAATATAATACCAAAGGTAGGGCCAAAGCACCCCCAAATAAGGTACTCACCTGGAAATCCATCCAGTCCAAAGCTATGACCTCGGGCCCATAGTTACACAACTTAATGGTATGTAGCAACGGAAAAATCAAACTATAATACAAAAATAAAACAAGGCACCTACTCTACCTCTAAAACTTCCTAAAGTTACTCTAAGGATTCTAAGCTAGCCACAACAATTTTAGAAGCCCTAAGCTAAGGATAAACATGGTAGTACTATTCTACAATCTCGAAAATGGCCAAGATGAGTAGAAAATAGGATTATACCTGATTTTAACCTAAAATCTAGCCTAACGTTCACGCAACTCATAACATACAAATCTAACTAAGACAGTTCTAAGATAAAGAAATCATAACCTACCTCAAGCTGAACTGCAAGCACGAATTGTCACTCGTGTGCCTTCACCTTTCAAATAGCCTCGGAGCACTGCCATGCTATCAAGAACATAAACTAGGTATCAAGACAAAAAGAATGACACTCATATTGCTATATGGAAATTTAGGCCAGAAATTGGGTCAAAAAATGACCCTTGGGTCTCCATGATTAAACAAAAAGCAAAATTTACAATTATGTTTGCAACATATTTATAAACCCATGCCTAAAATTTGAGTGCAAATGGGACTCATTTCTCGGCCCAAAACAGCCTCGAAGTCCACTTTAATCTAAAAGATTGCATGTAATTGGAATCAATTTATGGAAATATACTTAAAGATAATTCTAGGATAAGTACTAGAATAAAGAGGCGAAGAGAATTACCTTGAGAGAATACAGAATCAACGGGAAAAAGGCAATGTTCTTCTTAGCTAAGCTCAATAATGGAATAAAGTTATTGGAAGAAATGGAATGAAATGAAATGAAGGAGAAGCTTATTTAAAACTGTTAGCGATCGACGCACCTGTGGTCATAATGATGCAGGTGTGGCGACATTGCTGCATCACAGACCACCCCAGGGGAATAGGTCAATGAGACCCCCTAGCCCCACAGGTATGGTACGCATATCGAAGAGGCGGCACTGCAGGGGTAAAAAAAAGGCGCAGGGGCACCCCCTCCTGACATCACCCAGTGCCACAGGTGCGTCTAATGACTACAGGGGAGGCTGCACAGATGCGCCCCTAGGCAAGCAGGCGCGCCACACCAGAACCAGCAACACTAGCTGCAATATCCAACATTAAAAACTCTCTGACCGCACCCTCAAGATTCATTCAGAACCCCGTGAACATAAACCAAATATGCTACCCTACCAAAAATGACATTCCAAACTCAATGGAATCAATGAAACTTCTAACGGAGATCGTTTCAAAGAAAAGTGGGCCCTATGCCAAAAACCAACTTTTACCAAAAAGGAGCCCAATAGCCTAAAATGAGTCTGAAAGCCTTGAGACCCAAACCAAAGGTTCTACTAGCCCAAAGTTAATGTTATGGAGCTAACCGTGCTGACAGAATTTCCATCTGAGGTCGTCTTCTCTAAATGTTAACCAAAATCAATTTTACCAGTCTTAAGAGTTTCAAAATAGGGAAATAGGCTTAAAACATAAACAAATTGTCTTAGAATCGAACCGTCAGTCCCGGCAAGTCATAAATGATATGTAGCCATTGTGGTGAAGGCTCAAAATGGAGAAAAAACATAAAAATCATGAAAATGACCCAGAGGGTCATTACAGTCTCTTCAGCGCCCCTTTGTATGTTTTGTACCATTTTATATGGACATACACTTGTGGCCCATTCTTATTAAGATTTTACTTCCGCTTTATCTATTTGTAGCTTTATTTGTAGTATTGTATTTTGAGTTCTGGCTTGCCTACTAGGGAGTTTTAATAGGTGTCATCATGGCCCAATTTTTGGGTCGTGATATTATATAGTGACTCAAGAATTTGAAGTCAAAACTACAGGAACTTATAATTTAACTATTTACTAAATGAAATCCCAAAGTTATATTTATGATTTAACAAAATTAAAAATAAAAAGAAAAACTAACAAATAATTAACCAGATGAGGAGAAAATTTTATGTTATCGATGAATGAAATCGATCTAGGACTATGAATTATCTAACAATCATGTTGTATTCTTCAATTGATTCACATGTTCATTTTATAGAGTTACTAGTTGCAGGCTAATTTTCTTTTACATCATACCGACAACTCTAAGCCGACCCGACTATCCATAATGCATATATCTCTATGGTCATTGGATAATAATGAAGTGCATGTTTATATCTTCTGTTTAAACTGAGCAACTAAAGGGTGTATCTTTATCTACATTAGCATAATCATTTCCCCTCTCTATGAGGTTCATGAACAAGTATTATTCTTATTATGCTCGCAATTTCCTCTTTAAAGTTTACTTAAATAGCCAAAGATAGTAGTCAACTATTTCATCAAATAATCAAACAATTAGGATCATTAATTATTAAAAAACTCAATGATGGTAAACCAATTAACCAAAAAAAATATTCAAATAACAACGATATTGAAAGAACCACCACCCTAGAATAAGACGTTTAGCTTCCATAGACATGGAGAAAATACAATACAACATCCAAAGAAAAACATGATAATAAGTAATACAAAGTAAAAAAAAGATAAAATCAATTTTCTCCAGCATCCACAGTGGCTCCTAGCTCTTTCAAGGTGAAAATTGTAATAACCCGTAATTAAGGCATTTTATAGAGTACCAAAAGGCTCATTAAAGAAAACACCCTCAAATCAATGAAGTAAAAATAGTCGGCTAAAATTGCTCTACTCCGACTTAGGCCCGTCGGTGACTCGAATCTCTGCCCGCCTAGTGTTATAGTGATATAGGTATCATTACACTCATCTTGATGTATTATTTATATTTTTGATAGTTTGATCATTATTCGGGGTTTCTCGGAGTGATATTATGGTGGTTATTTGTGTTGTAGAGAGATTGGAGCCTGTGCAGGGCCGATAGGTTGATTGTGAGCTGATGGATGGCTATTTGTTTTAATCATATCATTTCCATGCATATAAAGAGGATTTATCCATGTTTTACTATGGTTTTGGCTTCGGGCCTACTGGAACTGATTTTCTAAACTTTGCATGGCTGTGGTGGTCCATTTTCAACGGAAATGAATTAGAAATAGTTTGATTTAACATGTGGATCTTCTTGGGGTAAAAGCAAGTTAAATTATGATTTCTATCACCAGTTTTACTATTAAATCTAGACTCGGCAGGGACGGGGTGCTAGTTGAGTCTTACTGATTTGAGATAACTTTAGCCTCGGTCGAACCGAGCACTTGAGTTGACTTTCTACTATTTTTGACCCGGTTATGCCCGGGTACCCTTGGAGGGATTTTTGAGACATTTCCCACTACTTTAGTCTTGGAAAGGGTCTAGGCATGCATATTCGAGACTAGGTCTCTAGCTTGAACCCAGATTTGCTCTAGATGACACGTTCTTGATACTGAGTTTTAGTATGGGGTCCGGGACCTCCATGGACCTTGCCGTTCTAGACCTGGGTCCTGGGGCTGCGTGTGCCTGAGGAAGGTATACAACAGAGTAGAGGTATACGGTCAGTGTCCTTCTATGGAACCTACCTGCTGGTCCTGATCGGCACCGAAAGAGGTACATACAGAGTTACTATCCCACCCAGAGAGAATCATGCATCATATCATTTATTGTTTGAGACTCCACCCTTGTTTGTTATTTATTGAGTGTATGCTCCGGTTGTATGGGCGACCGAAGGGTTTGTTTTTACTTGTTTGCATTCCTTGGTTATGTGGGCGGCCGAGGGACTGTAGGTAGACTCTTGTTACTTTATCATGGTGTTATACCTTACTATGGTTATAATTATGAGATTGTATACTGCTAGGTTGTTAGTTTCTGGATTTGAGATTAATATGATTAGTTTGGTTATTGATTCCTATTTTTCGAGCATGTCTATCTTTACTCTCTTCTTCCTTCCCTTGTACTTGAGGTTACCAGTATACCGTCCACTTCTAAAACTTATTATGTATATAATGTTATTGCAAGGATACAAGATGCATCATTTCTTACTTTCACATGTGCCTATTATGTATATATTCTACTTGCTAGCCTTGTATGTCGTTTCTGTTGTCTTCCCTCTGGGCTAGTTACTGTGTGACTTTTTTGTCTAATTTTGTGACTACTTGTTTCTATTCTGTCTGTTACTACTCATTTATCTTTTATGTGACCATTAAGCCTGTGATACCTACTACGTACCTTTTGCCTCACATTTGGTGCTCATACTACACTCTGCATCTTCTGGTACAGATCCTAGTGTGGGCCATCACCATTAGCTCATTGGAGGCTTGTGCGAGGAGCTGCTTTTGTGATATTCCAGTCTGAGGGTCACCTCTTGACATCCGAAGCTTAGCTTTAGTTTATCTTTGGACTTATGTACTCTATTATTACTTGGAGACATTGGTGTATATTTTATTTTGGATCCTTTCATACTCCTTATATGTAGATTTGGCTCTTTACTATGATACCAGGTTTTGGGTTTGGTTTAGCTTATGCATATGTGTATATATATATATCCATGTTATCTATTTTCTTCTTCCTGTTCCCTTGATTCCGCTTATTAAATTGTTCTCCTGCTTAATTGTTAGAATGTACATCATTACTAACCGTTCTGGGCTACGGGGAGTGGTTCGCCTACTGGGGGGTTGTAGGTCCGATCATGACCAAGAAATTAGGTCGTGATAGCTTGGTATCAGAGCTCTAGGTTCCCCAATGTCATCGGTATAGGATCCAATGTCTAGTAGAGTCTTGCGGATCAGGTCGGAGACGTTCGTACTCAATCTTCAAGAGGCTATGGTGACATCTTTGGAAAAATGGACTTTCCTTGTTTCTATTTCTTGCGTAGTATCCTTGAAAGTTTCTGGAAATCTCATTTTTTTTGTTTCACTCTTCCACAGATGGATTATACGAGATCATCGACATCGGGAAGAGACGAGCCTCTGACGCCAGCTAGGAGTCTGGGAGGTCGCAGAGGTAGGGGTCAAGGACGTCCCCGAGTAGCAGCACCCACTAGAGCTGCCAGAGTTGAGATAGAGCTTGAGCATGAATACCAGCTAGGGTTAGTTCATGAGTAATAACATGTGGACCCGGGGACAGCCCAGGTACCACCAGCTCTAGTGCTAGTTCTAGCATCAGTTTCTGTGCCAACTTCAGCACCAGCACAGTCTTTGGATATTCGGGGTTTACTTATTCAGCTTTTGGGTATGATTGGAGAGAGACCTTCGGAGGTAGCACTAACACCTACTCAGGGGGCAGCCTTGGGTGTTCAAAGTTCAGGAGCGCAGCCTACCACTGTGGCTCCCCATACCGAGGTTATTGCAGTCCCTTCAGTTGCACAGCCTCTTGCTCCTCGCCCAGTTATGAGAGAGATGGAGCAAAAGGCGTTGGATACGTTTCTGAGATTGTCACCTCCAATATTCACTGGTACATTTGGATAGGAACCTCGTGATTTTATTACCACCTGTGAGGAGATGTTGCATCATTTGGGCTTATTGGAGACCCACTGGGTTGGCTACACTACGTATCATCTGGAGGGTCCAGAGAAGTTATGGTGGAGGGCACAGGTTTCTTGCAGACCTTCTACATCACCTCCTTTGACTTGGTCCGAGTTCTATGAGGCCTTTATGGCCAAATTCTTACCTCAGAGCGACAGAGAGAGGTGGAGAGATGTGTTCACCAGGCTTTCCCAGGATTCTATGAACGTCTTAGAGTATGAGACCTATTTCTATCAGCTTTCTCCATTTGGGGCCATGATCATGCCTACCGAGTCTGACAAGATTTGTAGATTTGTTTAAGGTCTACGAATAGAGTTTAGAGAACCTACAGAGATATTGGTTACTAGTGGTCGCTCATTACAGGATATTACGGATTATGCTCGTATTGTATAGAATTCACATCGTCATGACACCGGGGCCAAAAATAAGAGGTCTCGACATCAGGGTGGCTACAGTGGTTCAAGACATAGTGGTAGAGGTTCAGTCTAGTGGGGTCAGGGTTATCATCCACAAAAACACCAGGGTCAGTCCAATCGACCAGTTCAAGCTTCCCTTTAGACCTCCGTCAGTACTCAGTTTGAGCGGGGTTAGAGCAGCCAGTAGGGCTACAGTGGTCAGACTTCAAGCGGTACAACTTCTTGGGCATCAGATCGTGGTGGCCATACGGGTTCTACTGGTTTATCCTGACTGAGCAAGCCGTCAGGGGCTTGTTTCACCTGTGGCATTGTTGGTCATTTTGGTAGAGATTGCCTTCAGTAGGGTGTCGTTCAGCGAGCCACTCCATTTACTCAGCCTACTCGATAAGTTTATCCACCAACTCAAGGAAGTGGTAGTCAGGGTAGAAATGGTGCTCCACGTGGCAGAGCAGGTGGTAGGGATGGCAGTCGGGCAGGTGGAGGTCGTCGTCAACTCTACGCGGTCCCTGGGAAACGAGAGGCAGAGGCCTCGGATATTGTGATTACAAGTACAATTTCTGTGTAAAATCAGTATGCTCTGGAATTATTTGATCTTGGATCTACATGTTCATATGTATTTTCCTACTTTATGCCTTGTTTAGGGTTGGCTAGTGAGCCGTTATCTGTTTCTATTTTTGTTTCGACCCCAATAGGTGAATCTTTAGTAGTGGATCGGATTTTTAGATCCTATTGGATATCCATTGGTGATTTGGAGACTTAGGGTGATTTGATGATCCTTGATATGTTAGATTTTAATGTGATACTAGGCATGGATTATATGTCCTTTCACCATGCGATTTTGGATTATTATGCCAAGACTATTACCATTGTCGTGCCTGGTGTATCCCCAGTGGTGTGGCAGGGTTCTATCAGCTGCACACCATCTGGAATCATCTCTTGTCTTCGATATAGGAAGTTGATTTCTCGTAGGTGTTTAGCTTATCTAGCATATGTCTGAGATGCTAGTGTTGACCCTTCATCTTATTAGTCTGTTCCCATGGTTAGAGACTTCATATATGTGTTTCCTACCGAACTGCCGGCCTTCCAGGATTTGTTAGCTAAGGGGTTTATTAAACCGAGTGTATCTCTTTGGGGTGCTCCTATTCTCTTTCTGAAGAAGAAGGATGGGTTGATGCAGATGTGTATTGATTATCGACAGTTGAATAAGGTGAAAGTGAAGAATAGGTATCCAATGCCGAGGATTGATAAATTGTTTGATTTGCTTCAGAGTTCAGCCATGTTTTCGAAGAATGATTTGAGGTCTCACTACCATAAGTTTAGGATTAGGGTGGAGGACATCCCTAAGACAACATTCTGGACACACTATGGCCATAATGAGTTCCTCGTGATATCTTTTGAGTTGACTAATGCCCTCGCAACTTTCATAGACTTGATGCACATGGTGCTTAGCTCGTACTTGGACATGTTCGTGATAGTATTCATTGATGACATTCTCTTATACTCCCAGCATAGGGATGAGCATGAACAACACTTGAGGGCTGTACTTCAGACTTTGAGAGATCATTGGCTTTATGCCAAGTTCTCAAAGTGCAAGTTTTAGCTAGAGTCGGTTGCATTCTGAGGACACGTGGTGTCTAAGGATGGGATTAGAGTTGATCTGGGTAATAATTCCACGATTCATGATTGGCCTAGACCTACTACTGCTACTGAGGTTCGCAGCTTTGTTGGGTTATCCAGGTACTACAGATGGTTTATTAAGGTATTTTCTTCCATAGCAGCACCCTTGACTATGCTGACTAGGAAGGATGTTCCATTTCAGTTGTCGGATCAGTGCGAGGATAGCTTCCAGAGGCTTAACCCCTTGTTAACTTCAGCTCCAGTATTGACTTTATTGGTTGAGGGTCAGAGTTTCTCCATGTATTATGATACCTTTAGGGTCGGTCTTGGTTGTGTGATAATGCACAAAGACGTGTGATTGCCTATGCATTGAGGCAGCTAAAGGTTCATGAGCGCAACTACCCCTCTCATGACTTGGAGTTGGTGGTGGTAGTCTTCATGTTCAAGATCTAGAGGCACTACTTATAAGGAGTTCATTGTGAGATATTCACCGATCACTGTAATCTTCAGTACATTATGAGTAACTGAGAGCTGAACTCGTGGCAGAGGAGATGGATTGAGTTACTGAAGGACTATAATTTCACTATTCTATACCATCCGGGCAAGGCAAATATGGTAGCAGATGCCTTAAGTAGGAAGGCAGTGAGTATGGACAGCCTAGTTTTATTTTCAGCTTCTGAGCGATCGTTGGCCTTGGACATCCAGTCCTTCGCTAACCATTTAGTTAGGCTTGACTTGTCGTATCCTAGCAGAGTTCTTACCAGTATTAAGGTTCGTTCTACTCTAGTTGATCAGATTCAGAGCCGACAGTTTGAGGATCAGAGTTTGTGTGACCTTCGTGATCGGGTGGTTTGGGGTGAAGCCAACCGGGCTACTTTGGGTTTTGATGGTATTCTGAGGTTTGGTGGTCGACTTTATGTTCCGAGGGTTGGAGATTTGATTCCATTGATACTTCGTGAGGCACATTATTCTAGATACTCCATTCATTTTGGCACAGTAAAGATGTATAGAGATTTGAGACAGCTTTATTGCTGGAGTGGTATAAAGTAGGACGTAGCAGAGTTTGTATCTCAGTGCTTGAACTGTCAGCAGGTGAAGTTCGAGCAAATGAGACTGGGTAGTTTGATGCAGCGACTTCCCATTCCTGAGTGGAAGTGGGAAGGGATTACTATGGACTTTGTTGTTGGGTTGCCTCATACTCCTCGGAGGTTTGATTCCATATGGGTGATTGTTGATAGGCTGAGGTTAGCTTAGATCTATATTCGTGAGGTTGTTCAGTTGCACTGGGTCCCAGCTTCTATCATTTTAGACTGCGGCACTCAGTTCACATCTCAGTTCAGGAGAGCTATATAGAGGGATTTGGGTACAGAGGTTTATCTTAGTACTACTTTCCATC
This sequence comes from Jaltomata sinuosa, assembly GCA_003996215.1. Classification (NCBI taxonomy): domain Eukaryota; kingdom Viridiplantae; phylum Streptophyta; class Magnoliopsida; order Solanales; family Solanaceae; genus Jaltomata; species Jaltomata sinuosa. The sequence continues at coordinate 376,650 of QJPP01002075.1, read as the reverse complement.
CTCAGACAGATGGCTAGTCCGAGAGGACTATTCAGGTCTCAGAGGACATTTTTTGGGCTTGTGTTCTTGACTTTGGAGGTTCATGGGATCAGTTCGTGCCTTTGGATGAGTTTACTTATAATAATAGCTTTCATTCGAGCATCGGCATGGTACCTTTCGAGGCCTTGTATGTTAGGCATTGCAGATCTCCAATTGGTTAGTTGGATGGGTTAGAGTCCAGACCGCAGAGTACATATTTGCTTAGAGATTCCTTAGAACGAGTCCATTTGATTCAGGATAGACTCAGAGCAGTTCAGAGTAGGCAGAAAAGTTACGCTGATCGTAGACTTTGTGCCTTGGAGTTCAGTGTTAGTGACTTTGTATTCCTTTGTGTATCACCCATAAAGGGCGTGATGATATTTGGTCATTGGGGTAAGCTTGGCCCCATGTTCATTGGGCCATTTGAGATTCTTCAGAGGGTTGGTAGTGTTGCTTACATGTTAGGTTTGTCTTCGATGTTTTCAGTTGTGCACCCAGTTTTTGATGTCTCGATATTGCTCCTATATGTACCAGATGAGTCTCATGTGTTTCATTGGGATTTGGTTTAGATAGATGAGAGTTTATGCTTTGTTGAGAAGCCGATAGCTATCCTAGCCAGAGATATCAAGAGATTGATATCTAGAGAGATTCCAGTTGTGAAAGTTTAGTGGAGACATCGTCCGGTCGAGGAGGCTACTTGGGAGACCAAGAGTAAGTTTTATGCTCAGTATCTGCAGCTGTTTGAGCCTTTAGGTACTCCCTTCTTCTTGACTTTCGAGGATGAAAGTCTTTTTAGTAGTGGATGTTATGATGAGCCTTCTGGTCATCTTTGCGTTTATGCATTTATTATACTATTAGAGCTTCCCTGTGGCGACCCCAAGTCATTTATAACTTGCTGGGACCAGTAGTTCGGTGCCCTGGTTGTTCTTCTGGTTATTTTGGCCGTTTGCCTATTTTAGAGACTTAACTTAGAATATCATTGAATTTAGTCAACATTCTTAGCTAACGCGTTTGGAATTGAATTCTGACAGTTCTGTTAGCTCTGGAGTGTTATGTTTTGGTCTAGTTGGACCTTAAATTGAGTCCTGAGAACTTTCGGTGTGGTTTTTATGCTGCTCCCTCTATTTTCAGGCCATTTAGAGTTGAAAGTGTAACTTTGGTTAGTTTTCGATGATCGGAGCGTTAGATTCAAAATCCGATGATTCCATCAGCCCCAGAATATTGAGTTTTGGTTAGGTAGGTGGTTGGTTTGGGTTCCGGGTGAGCCGAGCTTATTTTGTGTGTTTGGTTGCATGTTAGTTAGCGTTGACTTGGGTCAACATTTCTCCGAAATGACCTCGTAGGGAAGTTTCATCGATTCCATTGAGTCTGGAACATCGTTTCCACTCTAGTAGCATTATTGCATTTTGTATATCGGTTTCCAATTGTGCCTGGAATGCCTTGTTGAGTTTTCAAAAGTTACAGATTTTTGGCTGTTGCAGGTGCAGGCCTCAGGCCTTAATCGCGATCGCGAGCCTCCTTCCTTGCGACCACGATAAAGCACCTAGTCCCTTGTTCACCGCGATTGCGATGTCCTTTGTAACGACCGCGACAAAGCCTCTCCCCTACTATTCTTCGTGATCGCATGGCTAGCCATCGCGATTTCAATGGTCTAGCCAGCGTGGTCCTCGCGACTGCGAGGGGTCCTTTCACGATCGCGATAAAGGACCCCTGACAGTATATAACTTTTCCATTTTATTTTTCCAGCCTACATCTCTCATTTCCCTTAACTCTATAACACCCAAACACTCTCTGAATTGCTCAACCCAATACACCCTTGAAGAATCCTTGTACCCTCAATAAATTCTTTCTCCATTAGCGTTTTGGTAAGTTTCTCCTCTCCTCCATTGTCGTCTTTTCCATTGAGTTGAACCACCATTGTTGCCATCGTCTCAAGCTCAAAAATTGGTTGTAGATTCTGTTGCGGGTGAAGTGCATGCTTGGCAGGCTCGTTCTTATTCACATTCTTGGCTTAATTCTTCCATTTGGGTAGGTGATTCTTGCCAATTTCCGGTTTTCTTTCCTTAAATTTCCATTGTTGGGTTCCAAGATTTAGGGGTTGTTTTTAGTTCGAATTTATTGCCCAAAATCCTTGATTTTCCGGGCATGTACTCCCATGGTTTTGGTGATCATAATGCGAGTTTCATTTTCCATTTTGGATTATGGGGCCCATGGGCCCATCGGTGACCTGAATTTTGGCCTGCCTAGTGTTATAGAAATATGGGTATCGTTATACTCGTCTTGATGTATTATTTATATTTTTGATAGTTTGATCATCATTCTTGATTTCTCGGAGTGATTCAGGCTTGGACATTGTTGTTCAGGCAGCTTATCATCGGACGATAAGCAGGTTACGGTCTAAACTCCATAGACTTAGAATATATCGGATAAAATTATACTAACTGGCATCCTTCGGTTGGGTTATTAGGTTGGTACCACAGACCTTGACCGCTTTTCCATGATTCACCTTGTTTCTTTCCTCCATATGTGTAGTATTCTCCGTAGTTGATATTATCACCCTTATGGTCCTGTATGGCCTTGTTTTAACTTTGGACCATAGATGGGGTGGGTTATTCGGGGGTGCCCGTATGTCTTGGGCATCATTATCGTGATATTATGGTGGTTATTTGTGTTGTAGAGAGATTGGAGCCTGTGCAGGGCCGATGGGTTGATTGTGAGCTGCTGGGCGGCTATTTGTGTTTGATCATATCATTTCCATGCATATAAAGAGGATTTATCCATGTTTTACTACTGTTTTGGCTTCGGGCCTACTGGAACTGATTTTCTAAACTTTGCATGGCTCTGGGGGCCCGTTTTTGACAGGAATGAATTGGAAATGGTTTGTTTTAACATGTGGATCTTCTTGGGTTAAAAAGAAGTTATATTATGAATTTTATTACCAGTTTTACTATTAACGCTATACTCGACTGGACCAGGGTGCTAGTTGAGTTTTCTTACTGATTTGAGATAATTTTAGCCTCGGTCGGACCGAGCACCTGAATTGACTTTCTATTGTTTTAGACCCGGTTACGCCCGGGCACCCTTAGAGGGATTTTTGAGACATTTCTCACTACTTTAGTCCTGGATAGGTTCTTGGCATGCATATTCGAGACTGGGTCTCTAGCTTGAACCCAGATTTGCTCCAGATGACATGTTTTCAATACTGAGTTTTAATATGGGGTCCGAGACCTCTATTGTAACACCTAGGAAATCAAACCAGCTATCTAAGTTAAAAGCTCAGAAAAATCTCAAGTTTCCAGAGATGACGAGCCAGTCGATGGTTCATGGTTTGAAACCATGGTCCGTTTTGTGCTTTGTTATCCAATTTCCAAAAGGCCTCAAAACTATCCCAGAAATGATGAGTCGAAGGATGGTCCATCCTTCTGGACGACGGACCGTCATCCCCACCCGTAATCCCTTAAGTTCAGAGGGCCAAAATTCCTTGAGGCAAACCATGAGTCAACAGGATGGTCTGTCGTTTGGGAGTACGGACCATAGTGTGACTCGTGGAATGAAATTCCAGTAGCTCCAATAAGTGTCAGTGGCAAACCACGGGTCAACAAGATGGTCCGTCATTTGGAAGTACGGACCGTAGTGTGACTCGTGGAGTGCACTTCCAGTAGCCCCATTTAAATGCCTGGGAAACCACGGATCAGTTTGACGGTCTGTCCTTTTGGACGACGGACCGTCGACCAACTCGTGGTCCCTGAAGTCGATCCATTTTCTAGCTTTCTAAATTTTTCCCTAGGGGTATTTTAGTCATTACCCACCCTTTTAACTACTAAGTGAGGTCGTTTTGACTATTTCAAGTAGGGTTTTCACCCTCATTAGCCTAAGTTCCTTCTAAGATTTTCATTCTTCTCCCAAAAAGGAAAAGTTCTTCTCCAAGCTCCAAGTCTCAAGCTACAAGTCCAATCCTCCTAAATCTTTTCAATTCAAGTGGATTATCTTCAATCAAGGTATGTGGGTAATTAACAATGGGTTCCTTTCACCCTTGTGCCCAAAACCCTTAATTCAAGTTTTGATTTCATGATCTCCAAATTAGGGTTCTTATCCAATTCTTATGGGTTTTGTTAAATATGATCTTGTTATGATTTACTTATGAAATTACTATCTAATTGCATGATTTCACATGGGTTCTTACATGTTACCTCTTATTTCATGTATTGAAGTTTAACCATGGAAATTTCTACATGCATGAAGTTGATTTAAGCAAATTGGATTTTTGATAGCATGTTCCTTATGGATTTTCAAGCATGTGCATGCCTAGTTCCTATGTTCTATGAAAGTATATGTCTTATGAAATTGAACTAGAGCCATGCAAATTTTACAAGTCATGAAGTATGCAAGTCTTTTCCATGTCATGAAGTATTATGCAAGACAAGACACCCGATGTTCCATCAATGCTCATGACCCATTTTCTAAACTAACACTCATGAGTAGTATGACGATCCGGGGTATGAATAAGTATGAACAAGTATGAACGAATATGCTCAAGTTATGAACAAGCTTCGAATCATATATGCCACATGTATATGAGCACATGTTATATGTTTTGGGAGTAGTATTTAGCACTGAGTTTGACCGGGTGAGAGTATCCAGGGTCCCAGAACTACATGCTCCCGTATGTTCTAAGTCCCCTCTATTGGGTATCAAATTTTAGTGATCACACCACAGTCATGCCTCTATACCCTAGCAAGGTATATTGGGTCCTTTCGATGGGGCGTATACATCAGACTTCATGTAGCTCAGCATGGTTTATGTCGGTTAAGAGAAACTCTCACATGATTATTTTTAAGCTATCAAGTTATATGATTCTATATTTGAACTTAAACTTTATTATATGTTTTATTGTCTTATACCTTGATATTTACTCATGTTCTTTTCCTTCATGTAACAAATTTATTTCAAGCATGCTTTAAACTGTTTTATCATGATCTATGCATAGCTTACATACTCAGTACATTCCATAGTATTAAACGCATTTCTTGCCTTGCATTCTTTAATGATGCAGATTCAGGTGCTCCTTTCCAGGCTCGTGGCTAGAGTTCCTAGGCCACATTCTGTCAGCTGTTGGTGAGTCCTCTTAGGCCGAGGACTAGTTAAGATCCTAGTTGTGCTAGCTTTTATTTTCATACTTCAAGTTAGCTAGGGTCTTGTCCTAGTAACTCTTTATGCTATGAGTAGAGGCTTTTCAGACATAGACAGGATTTGAAGTTCTTTCTAGATTTTGTATCCTTATGCGACTTTTAGACGTATCTATTATGTTTTCCCCTTAATTGGATTCCCTTATTATGCTTTCGCTCTTATTTTATTATTATGCTTGAGTATGCTATGACCAAGGGGTTAGCTTGGGGCACTTGCAGTCCCAAGTCCCGTGTTACGTCTAGAGGGTGACCTCGAGGCGTGACAAACTTGGTATCAGAGCCTCAGGTTCAACAGTCCTAGGATGTCTGAAAGCCGAATCGAGTAGAGTCTCTTTCATGTGTGTGAAGTGTGCCACACATATGAGGGGAAACTATGAGATGTCTTAGAAAACTTCACTTCTTTCATGATCATGTCGTGCGATAGAGATTAACTCTAATGTTCCACTAATCCTTACCTTGTATGTTTCAGATCATGCCTCGACATGCTATGCCTAACCAAGCAGCTCGAGGTGCCGCTCCTCCAGTTCTGGCCCCTGAGGTCACTAATGAGGAGTTCAGGAACGCCATCCATTTTCTAGCAAAAACCTTGGTCGCTCAGGCAAATCAACAGGCTCTTTTCCCCGTTCAACCTCAAGGTGGGGTAGCGACCCTAGTTCGTGATTTCATCCGTATGAATCCGCCTGAGTTCTGGGGTTTGAAAGTGAGTGAGGACTCGCTCAACTTTATTGATGAAGTGAGGAAGATCTTCGATGTTATGCAAGTGGTTGGTGTTGATTATGTAGAGCTTGCATCCTATCAACTCAAGGATGTAGCTCACATTTAGTTCACTCAATGGAAGGAGACTAGAGTGGGAGACGCGGTCCCTATGAATTGGGAGTGTTTTGAGAGAACCTTCCTTGATAGGTTCTTTCCCCGGGAGTTAAGACAAGCGAAAGTGGAGGAGTTTGTGAATTTGAGACAGGGTTCAAAGTTGGTCCAAGAGTATTGTTTGAAGTTCACCCAATTGTCTAGGTATGCCCCCTCTATGGTAGCGGACCCACATGATCAGATGAGCAAGTTTATCTATGGGGTTTCTGATATAGTGAAGAAAGAGTGTAGGTCTGCTTTGCTTCTGAGTGATATGAATATTTCTCGACTTATGACTCATACCAATTAGATTGAGGGTTACAAGCTAAGGGAGATGGCGAAGGAGAATAAGAGGGCTAGATCCGAGGGATCAGGTTTTGGTCATCACAGGTCCGAAGGTGGACATCGCTCCTCTTTCTAGAAGAAGTCAATAGGACCCATTCATTCTTATGCTAGTGCTCCTACCAAGGCTCAGAGGCCTCGTCATGATCAGGGTGGTAGAGGATCTGGTTCCTATTCCCAGTCTCAGAGGAGTGTTGCTAAGGGGTCTTTTTTCCCCGTTTGTACTAGGTGTGGGAAGAATAACCCCGGTGAGTGCTTGGTTGGTAAAAAGGGTTTCTTTGGTTGTGGTCAGCCTGGACATCATATTAGAGAATTCCCTTCAACTAAGAAAGTGCAGGGATGTAGGACTCATTTTACCACATCAGCTTCAGGAGGTAGACCAGCTCAGTAGGGCACCGCTTCTAGTTCTAGTGGTCAGCGCCAGAACTGCCTTTATGCTATATCCACTCGTCAGGATCAGGAGGATTCCCCAGGTGTTGTGATTGGTATGTTAAAACTCTTCTCTTTCGATGTGTATGCTTTGTTAGACCCCGGTGCCTCTTTATCGTTTGTGACCCCTTATGTAGCATGCAAGTTTGAAGTTTGTTCTGAGTTACTTTTAGAACCCTTTTGTGTTTCTACTCCTGTTGGCGAGTCAGTCCTAGCCAAAAGAATCTACCAAAATTTCCCTATCTCAGTCCTTCATAGAGTCACTTCAGCGGATTTAATAGAGTTGGAGATGACTGATTTTGACGTTATTCTTGGTATGGACTGGTTGTATGCATGTTATGCTTCTGTGGATTGCTATACTCGGGTTGTCAGTTTCAAGTTTCCTAATGAACCCGTCTTAGAATGACAAGGTAGTCCCCCTTCTTCGAAAGGTCACTTCATATCTTATCTTAAGGCTAAGAAGATGACTTCTAAGAGGTTATGTTTATCATATCATTTGAGTCATAGACACGGAGTCCGGGACCCCATCTCTTCAGTCTGTTCCTATTGTTAATGAATTTCCAGAAGTGTTTCCTGAGAATTTGCCCGGAGTCCCTCCCGAGCGGAAGATTGACTTTGGGATAGATCTTCTTCTGGATATGAATCATATCTCTGTCCCTCCCTATAGAATAGCGCTCGCGGAACTTAAAGAGTTAAATGATCAGTTGAAAGACCTTCTTGATAAGGGTTTCATCAGGCCTAGCATCTCTCCATGGAGTGCCCCGGTTTTGTTTGTTCGAAAGAAAGATGGTTCTCTTAGAATGTGTATTGATTATCGTCAATTGAACAAGGTCACAATCAATAATAAGTATCTCATCCCTAGGATTGATGACTTGTTCGATCAGCTTCAGGGTGATAGTTTCTTCTCCAAGATCGATCTTAGATCCGGTTATCATCAACTTCGGGTTTGGGAGTGTGATATCTTGAAGATAGCCTTCAGAACTCGGTATGGTCATTATGAGTTTGTTGTTATATCTTTTGGACTGACCAATGCTCCTGCAACTTTAATGGACTTGATGAACCGTGTGTTCAAGCAGTATCTAGACTTGTTTGTAATAATGTTCATTGATGATATTCTTATCTATTCTTGGAGTGTGGAGGAGCATGCGAATCATTTGAGGGTAGTGTTGCAAATCCTCAAGGATAGACAGTTGTTTGCTAAGTTTAGCAAGTGTGAGTTTTGGATGTAGTCCATTGCTTTTATGGGTCACATTGTGTCTAGTGATAGTATTCGGGTGGATTCGCAAAAGATTGAGGCAGTAAAGAGCTAGCCTAGACCCACTTCCCCGTTGGATATTCAGAGTTTCTTGGGTTTGGCTGGTTATTACAGGAGGTTTGTGGAAGGATTCTCTTTCATTGCTGGCCCTTTGACCCGATTGACTCATAAAAAGGTAAAGTTTCAGTGGTCGGATACTTGTGAGAAGAGCTTTCAGGAATTGAAGACTAGGTCGACCACCGCTTCAGTATTGACCCTACCTGAGGGCCTAGATGATTTTGTGGTGTATTGTGATGTTTCCAGGATTGGTTTGGGTTGTGTTTTGATGCAGCGAGGTAAGGTGATTGCTTATGCCTCGATACAACTTAAGGTTCATGAGAAGAACTACCCTATTCATGATCTTGAGCTAGCAGTCATAGTATTTGCTTTGAAGATTTGGAGACATTACTTATATGGTGTGCATGTTGATGTGTTCACAGATCACAAAAGTCTTCAGTATGTGTTTACTCAGAAGGAATTGAATTTGCGACAAAGGAGATGGCTTTAGCTCCTTAAGGATTATGATATGAGTGTGCTTTACCACCCAGGTAAGGCCAATGTTGTGGCGGATACTTTGAGTAGATTATCCATGGGTAGTGTGGCCTTGATTGAAGAAGGAAAGAAAGGATTAGTGAAAGATGTTCATCGACTTGCCCGATTGGGACTGCGACATATGGATTCAACCGAAGGTGGAGATGGTGTGCTTCGTTATCAGGGTCATCTATGTGTGCCAGATGTAGATGGGTTGAGACAACAAATTCTGACTGAGGCTCACAGTTCTAGATATTCCATTCACCCGGGTGCCACTAAGATGTACCATAATCTACGGGAAGTCTTTTGGTGGAATGGTATGAAGAGGGACATAGAGGGGTTTGTGGCTAAGTGTCCCAACTGTCAGACATATGGCCAGGCAGAGCGGAATATTCAGACTTTTGAAGATATGTTGAGAGCTTGTGTGATCAACTTCAAAGGAAGTTGGGATGATCATTTACCTCTTATCAAGTTTGCCTACAACAACAACTTCCACTCTAGTATCCAGATGGCTCTTTATGAGGCCCTTTATGGTCGGAGGTGTAGATCTTCTATTGGTTGGTTCGAGGTTGGTGAGGCAGCCTTGATTGGTCCAGATTCTGTGCATGAGACCATGGAGAAGGTTCAGCTTATTCGGGGAAGGTTGAAAACCGCTCAGAGTCGACATAAATTGTATGCGGATATGAGGAGAAGGGAGTTGGAGTTTGAAGCCGATGATACGGTTTTTCTGAAAGTGTCACTCATGAAGGGTGTGATGATATTTGGAAAGAAAGGAAATCTCAGTAATCGTTTTGTAGGTCCTTATAAGATTCTGAGGAGAGTTGGTAGCGTGGCTTATGAGTTGGACTTGCCTTCGGATTTGGAAGCTATTCATCCGGTGTTCCATGTTTCTTTGTTGAAGAAATGTGTTGGTGTTCCAGCTTTGATTGTTCCCTTGGAGAATGTGGGTGTGAAGGATAGTCTCACTTATTAGGAGGTTCCCGTGGAGATCCTTGATCGTCAGATTTGGAGGTTGAGGAACAAAGAAGTCGCTTCGGTGAAAGTCCTTTGGAGGAATCAGCTTGTAGAAGGTGCTACTTGGGAAGCGGAAGAGACCATGAAGGCCAAATATCCTCATCTTTTTCCTTCCAATTTAGTTCCAGCTTGAGGTACTAGTTTCCTCCTTAGTATGTTCCCCCGATCCTATTCCATCATCTTCTCTCATGATCCTGGCATGTATGCATGTTTTCGAAGTTAGTTTATCATGTTTTCAAGTTAAAAAGTTCAGTTTTCATGTTTACTCCTTGAATTCCATGTTTTGATGTTTGGTTGGGCTGTTTTTCACTTCAGTATCCCTTATTTAGTCTTCATTCGAGGACGAATGATCGCAAGGGGGAAATATTGTAACACCTCAGAAATCAAACCAGCTATCTAAGTTAAAATCTCAGAAAAATCTCAAGTTTCCAGAGACGATGAGCCAGTCAACTGTTTGTGGTTTGAAACCATGGTATGTCCTGTGCTCCATTGTCCAATATCCAGAAGGCCTCAAAACTATCCCAGAAATGATGAGTCAAAGGACGGTCGGTCCTTCTGGATGACGGACCGTCATCCCCACCCGTAATCCCTGAAGTTCAGAGGGCCAAAATTCTTTGAGGCAAACAACGAGTCAACAGGATGGTCTGTCATTTGGGAGTACGGACCGTAGTGTGACTCGTGGAATGAAATTATAGTAGCTCCAATAAAATGGCTGTTGGCAGTAGACTTTCAGGGATGAAGATAGGAATTATGATGCTCTTCTTCATCTCCCAGTCTCATATTTTAGGAGTAAACCAGTCATAAGTCTTAACATAATGATATTAAGCATACACAAGGCCATGAAAATAGTAAAGAAAGCAAGAAGGGAACTTTACAATCACCACACGCCAAACCACACGTTCATTATCATTTTGATTAGCATCAAACACATATTCTTCAAACAAGACCAGCCTAAAGCCAACAGTATCCTCCTAATTCTAATAAGAATAATGAAATAAATAGGGAGGTGGAATAAAACATCGCTTGTTCTTGGGCAGCGACTGAGAAGCACGAGCTCGTCGGAGATTTCCACCACGATCGGTTCACTGGTTTCAACAAAAATTAGTTTTTTACTGTATTTTTCTGTGAATATTCGATTTCGTGAGATTGATGGAATGCTCCACCAGAATCCCCAAATTTTTCCCCAAAAATTCTGCTACCAATCCGTTGGAGGAGAGGGCTATTTATAGGGAGATTTGGGTCTGAAAAAGGGGGGAAATCAAAGGGTACTTTGAGGATTTCCTTTGAGGATTTTCCAAATTCAAAATCGCTCCAGCCATATTGAGCCACGTCTGTACCTTCTTGGTACAAATTTGAGCTAAATCGGCCGAGATTTTGGGGATAAGAACGTTGAGAGGGATACCTGTCTCCTTTTAGAACCTTTGTGGTTCCTCGTCTTGGAAAATCCTTGATATGACGAAGAACAGATGGAGCTTTGATGCTGTTTGAGGTCATTTTGCAGCTGTTAGATGTTAGGGTTTCGTTGGTTGTTAGATGGAGAAGACGATGAATATGAAGGGGTGGTGAGCTGGATGTACTAGGCGCGTCAATAGTACACCGCGTCTTTTTTATGGGAAATTGGCATCGCATAGAGCATTTGGAGAAATATAAGGCAATTTTTTTGTATGTGTTTTGTGAAGTGTATTTGTGTTGAGATATAAGCTGATGGTGAGGGAATTGGGGAGTTGGGCCGGGTTCGGTGAATTGTTTGGCTGGGAAATGGGTCAAATGGTGGCTGGCAAGTGTGGGGGAAAAGAAAATGATTAAGGAATTGGCCACATTTGATTGCAAATGTGGCAGGATTTAATTCATAGGCTAGCCAAATTGAATTTAAAACATGGACAAATTGAATAAATTAAAAGGGTTCAGGCCGAAATTGGAATGAAATGAATTAACCCTTAATTAATAAAATGATCTTCCCTATCTAACAATTAAGAATAATTATATAATTATCTTATTAAAATATAATTGACTCATTTAAAATCGAAGAATTACTCATACAATTATTTCTTGATTTTAAATCGATGTTGAGAAAAATGGAGCACATTTTGAATTTAAACAAGGTTTTCATTTAGAACAATTTTCAAAGCTTTTCTTTAAGTAAAATGCATATACTCCTATATAATTAAATATAGAGTATACATTTTCACCTAAAAATACTAAATTAACCTCAAATTACGTTTGAAAATCTTAAAATTTTATAAAGGCAATTATTTCAAAATTATTTAAAATAGTAGAAGCTCGAAATTAATTACGAATGTGGAGAAAAAAAATTGGGTGTCAACAACTGCCCCTCCCTTTGGATAGGGTGGATGTAAGGAACCCTGGGCAAAGGGAATTGATGTTCCCAATTTTGTCTGACCACAAATTTATCTCTTGGAAGCGGTTGGTTCTAGCACGAATTTCAAGGAATCATGGCCGAACTCCGGTATCGAGTTTCCTACATATCTCAGGTTACATGAGAACTCAGGCCACTTGTAGTTCAAAATGCTTGATTTTATGCATGATTTTTAAAGAATTCAAAACTATTCCGGTTTAGAGTATGGAGAGACCGGAGAGCTGGGAGTAAGAGGATTGGGCGGAATTTGGAATGCAGTCGAGTTTTCAAAACAGATCCCGCCTACATATCCCAAGACTTAGGAATCAGGATGCTTGTAGTTCGACTCAATCGGCGGAAAAAGTAATCTTTATGTTAAGACGACCTTTGTCTTGGGATGAGTGACAAATAATTGATCTATAAAAAAAAGGATTGTAACCTCTCAACTATGAATGTGGTGCACTTCACACCCATAAGTAAGATTTTAGCTGGACATAATTTCCAAAGCTCGAGGTGTATCGTCACCCAGATTTGAAAAGAAGGAATATTGCTTCCAGCGTGAGTTCAAAAAATACCCTGGATTCAAAACTAAGACCCAATGATAGGAAATACCCACATGCCTTCTGACAGGGGTGTGGTTTTATGGTGGTGAAAAGTCATTCCTCAGCTCGCATCCAAAGAGTATGATATTCCTCTTCGGACTATGTCCCAGTTTGCTGCTAAGAAAAAGTTCCACGTTGTGATGCGTCCTTTTTGGTATAGTCCGCACCTGTGATTTTGGTTTGAGAATTTCATCCTTCTCGGATGCTCTCGACAATATCTCGAAACAAAATTTGTTAGTAGTAACATAATTCTATTTGAAGAGGTAGTTTCTTCGTCATACCTCATCCTGGGATTATGTTCGAATCTCGTGTTGTGTATTCCTTTTGACGTATTTTGTACTACTTGTTCTGGTTTGAGATTTTTATCCTCTTGGATGTTCTCGATAAAACATTGAAACAAAATGATTAATAGTAAAGTGATTCAACAAAGACAGACAGCTTTGTACCTCATTTCCGTATTTATTGCTTTTGAAGAAGATGCCATCCTTTCCCTGTCTTTGCCTTTAGGAAATAGCAATTTTCATGAACAATAAGCATGATAGCCTTCATAACTATCGGATAGGCTTGCCTTCATGGTGGTTGTCGAGTATAACGACCTTCGTAGTCATTTGACGTGACGGTCCTTGCAACCCTTTGCGACATTCTCTTGAACGAGATAGCCTTCGTAGCCATTGATAGTAGTCTTTGCATATGACTTTAGGGTAAACCTCACGCATCATCTGTATCGACGCGACTAATAGATATTCCCTGAATTATCAGGCTTTGGGTAATCTTGCACATCATCCGACTTTGGATAGAGGCAGCTTACAGATGCCTTTAATTTGCCAGCTTTTGAGTAATCTTACACATCATCTGACTTTGGATATAGGCGGCTTACAGATGTCCTTTGAATTGTCAGTTTTTGGTTAATCCTACACTTTTATCGGATCTTGGATGTAACGCGACTTACAGATTTCCCTTGAATTGCTAGCCTTTGTGTAGCCCTGCACAATATCAACGTGGATATGTCGTTGCTTATAGATAACCCTTGGACTATCAATTTTTCGGTAGTCTTGCACTTTATCCAATTACAGATATTATTGTGACTTGCGCATTACCCTTGAATCGTCAATCTTCAGGTTATCTTACACACTATCTGGTTTCAGATATCACTGCATCTTATAGATAACTCTTAGTCTGTCAAGTTTTGGGCAATCTTGCACACTATCCGGTTTCAGATATCGCTGTGACTTACAAACGACCTTTGGCCTTCTAATTTTGGGGAAATCCAGTACATCATCCCATTTAGATTGCGTCTTACAGACATCCTTCAGACTATATGTCTTTGACCTCGATGACAAGCGGTATTTGCTTATCGGGGGTGACAAGGCCTTTGTCACAAGATCAAAATACCTGCATCTTCTGGCAATCAACGCTTTTGAATAAGAATGCATAAATATCCTCGATGTTAGACTCCTCCATTTTACACGATATAGGATATAAATATGCTTTAACGTCAGACTCCTCCGTCTTATGCGATATCGGATATAAATATGTTGAATGCCAGATTTGGCATAATAAAGGAGAAAATATACCCTCAACGTCAGAATCCTCTGGCTTACGCGATATCGGATATAAATATCCTAAATGCCAAATTTGGCATAATAAAAGAGCCAATATACCCTCAATGTCAGACTCCTCCGTCTTACACGATATCAGATATAAATATGCTGAATGCCTAGATTTGGCTTAATAAACGATGATAATGATAATGATGATAATGATATCCTCAACGTTAGACTTCACTGTCTCACGCGATCTCGGATATAGGCATGCTGAGGGTCGATTCTGCACAGCAAGTGTGACTTAGGGACACCTATGAATGTTATCCTCTTTGCAACCGGCCGGTAGAGGGAAATAGTCTTCGCAGGGGATGTGTATCTGTGGTATTGAATGATAATGTGGATGATCATGCAATGGTCCTCGTGACATGTTCCTCGCGACATGCAAATGCAATGGCCCTCATTGCATGGTCCTCGCGATATTTAAATATGATGGCCCTCGTGGCATGGTCCTCGCGACATGAAAATATGATGGCCCTAGTGGCATGGTCCTCACGGCATGCAAAAATTATTGCCCTTGTGGCATGGTCCTCTCAACATGCAGATGTGATATGAGGAGGATGATCGTGTAATGGCATGCATAGCAGTTGCAGAAAATATCACCTTTGATTTTTATGTTGTCCTGCTGACTCCTTTGTGCGTACATGCACTCAAGACAAATGATTAGTAGACACAACGTCGCTTTTACTAGCGACCAAAATCAAACTTGAAAAACTTTAAGGACAATATCTATGAAGCTAATCAAAAAAACTTTTATTTCAAATGTGAATGAAATGGTCGTGCCTATTTCTGTGGACAGCCATAAAATACCATTTTTTAACATCGTCTGTTTGTGGTGATTTTTTACTTGCTGGGGATTGGCAGATAACGTCATAGATCTCTTATTTGGTGCCTTGATTTGAAGTTGACCAAAAATTTCCTGATCTGCCTTGGGACTCGAGGATGCTGTCAATCTCTCTTTATCCGGTAGTTCCTATGTACTACAAAGTAATTTTGTCCATTCCAGGAGCTTTTTCCTCTTTCTGTTGTTTTGTCTTTTCTCGCCAAATTTTATGGCATCTGGTCTCGTTGTGTGTTTTTGAACACATTGGATAACGAGAGATTGATTTCTAACATTCTTTTTAGGACAACCTGCATCCACAGAAAAATTATTAGTTTTTGGTGAAACTGATCTGTGTTGACCTTCTTCGATCTTCTTCTCCTTGCTTTGTCTTTTCTGGGTGCTTTCCACTCTCGGGTGCTCGTCATCCTCGACTCCCCAGGTCGTAGTAGACATAAGACAAAGTCAAATTATAAAGGAGTAAAACTAATCTGTTGTAAAGATTTTTCAAACAATTTCTTTGGAAAACAAAGGTGTGAAGAAGGATAGTTTGGAAAAGTCTCTGCCCGTCATGTCATGTGCTAGCTCAAAGAATGTCCTTTACTCGAGGCCCTGATGTTTCTGACATACTGTTGGCGGACTCTAGAGATCCTTTGTCTTCCTAGATGGGGAGTTTATTTTTCAAAAATCTGTCATAACTGGGGATTAATCCCCCTTGGACTGGACCTTGGACGGGAGATTTTGAAGTAGACTCTTATCTCTCGGTGTTGGGGAAATTCTTCGGAGTTTAATTCTGAATTCTTGAATGAAGTTTGGTGGAGATTTTGGGGTCTTCCTCAAAATTTCTGCCCCAGTTAAGGTTTTGCGATGAATCTCACTCCATTTGCAAGGGACTTGAGACTCTGTGGGGATTACGAGATTCTTTCTCGATATTTATTACGGTCACTCTTCGGCACATCCTGTTATTCTAATTTGTTGGAGACGATATTCGCCTTCTTGAATTTTCGAGACTCCTTTCTCGAAAATTTTGTCCCAGTTTTTTTTTTCTGGGTGATATGACCAAACCATTATGGAGCCTACGTATCCCGTTGAGGCAGGAATCAGGTCAAACGTAGTTTCCACACTCGAAGTGGGAGAATGTTGGAAATAGATAAAGGGGTGACCGAGGCCGACACAGGCCGCCTACGTATCTCATTCTTGAGAATCCAGGTTAGACGTAGTTCAAGATAGAAAAGGGAAAGATAGATTTTGCTAAGGGGTTGACCGAAGCCGACACAGGCTGCCTACATATCTCTTTCTTAAGAATTCAGGTCAAACATAGTTCGTACATAGAGGATAGGGATATTTTTAAACTTTTGCTAAGTGCAAAATGATTACAATTAGAAAAATGCGATTACAGGAAAAGAAATAAAATAAAAGAAGTTGTCTTCAGGTGTAGTATCCCTTTGCAGCATCGGAATTTATATAGGCTTAATCATCCATCTCGGAAAAAATCAAAGGTCCTCCAAATAGCACTTTTTGGATGAGGTACAGTCTTTGCCAATTTACTGCAAACTTTCTTTTATCTCGTGGGAGGGAAGGATTAACTGTCTATTCCCTGGATTGAATTCTGGATTGGCCAATAAATTTTTGGAGATGATGTTTGTGCTCATTTTTGTCCTACTACTGTATAACCAGTCAAAGATGTTGATGTACGGCTTGAGCAGGCGGATAAGTTCTTTCTCTTGTGCTTTTGACAAATGCACACTGACGTTGATTTCTTCAACTTGACTGTTGCCTCCCAGATTGACCACCTCAAACTCTTTTAGGTGGGGCCCTTTTTGGTCTTCGAAGTTCTTATATTTCTTGGTCGTTCGTTCAAGGACTGTGATGTCTTTAACGTATTCCTAGAAATCACCATTATCTACCTCAGTCGTTCGTTAAGCTCTTGACACGATATGACAGTGGCAGGTTTTAACTTATTATTACTTAAACCAAAACAAAAATGGGTTAGATAATAACAAGTATAAATAATTTTAAATAGTAAATGTTTTTCAAAATGAGGAGGCTTTCATTGAAATTCTAAAAATATTTACAAACTATGGCTACAACCCGAATGAATGCAAGTTCATGCTTTTTTTGGAAAGCAGTAGATCGTACGAGGAATATTTTAAAGCCTAAAGGGTGGGTCACGGAGCCTCATCTATACCATCACCGATTTTTCATAAATAGAGTCTTTGTCTACCCAGCTGAGTGGAGAGTCACGAGGGAAGTTGAGACACAATTCTGCAACTTTCGCCAGGCTCGGCGTCCCTAATCATGGCTGCTTCAGGGACTTCTTCTAATATGGCATCACATTCATTGAATAGGTCTCCTATTTCATCCCCTAGATCGTCACTTGTAGGGAAAGACTGGGATAGATAAGTCAAAGGTCTTGGCAATTCTCGATCATCCTCTTTATTAAGAATAGTTCTTGCCTACCATTTGTCATCAGCTTTGTCTATACTGATGGTCATTCCTCCATGTTTGGTGAAGGATTGCTACCAGGGGAGGTTGTTTGGAGAATGATGACTCTTTGATCGATTAGGTTCTGAATTTCGTATTTCAGATTGATGCAATCTTCAGTGGTATGTCCAACACTTCCTGAATGATATATGCAATTTTGATTAGGTTTGAAGAATTTAGATGCTAGATTAGCAGGCTTTGGTTCGATAGGCTGAATTAGTCCAGCTGCTCTCAGTCTCTCAAAGAATAGAGTTCGACTTTTAGCTAATGGAGTAAAGACTCAGGGATTCTTCTTCTTATGACTTAGATGAAATATTTTATTTTGGTATGTCGGGGTAGCTACTTCACGGTATATTTGTGGATTTGAGTAGAAAGGAATTGGTGCTTGAAAATTTGACTGAAAGTTTTGGTATGTTTGTGGAGGCAGTTGGTAACTTGGAGATGGAGTTTGATATTTAGCTCGGGCATAAAAGACGGGATATGGGCTTTGCTAGGTTGAAGGGTAGACTTTTTGTGGCGAAGGCTTTATCGAGTCGTATTTGAGAGACTTTTGCATGCTCCAGTTATAAGAAATTACAAGGGTATTGTTGGAAGAGTGTTCAGGTGCCGCCGTATTCAAGAGAGAGACATGAAGTAGATATCTTCCTTCATTTGGGGTGGGTAATTTTGCATGGATGATCAAATTAATCATAATTCTTGTCTCTCTCATCTCATTTCTCATCTTATCAACTTGTTGCGCCAATAGCGCAATCAACTCACTTTGCTTAGATAATAGAGCAGTCATCCTAGTTAAAGCGATACTCTCAGTATCCTCAGTCATTATTGTTTTCCCTAAGTTACGATCAGGGGAGGAAACCTTGCTTTCTTTTGATTTTGTGAGGTAAGAGAATCTGCCATCTTTTCTCAACACAGATCAGTTTCTTTAACTGTTACAGGAAAAAAATAACTCAAAAGGGAGAATATGTTAGATTCAATAAGTGGTAAACAATGCAAGATATCTGACCGGAAATAAACACATAAAGTTGCTTTTGTCAAGGCGAATTGATCCATGGGTAATCATTCGCTCGAGGGTTTGACAGACAGGAATTTGCCCATTGATTTCGGATAAGTAGGTTTTATCAGGAAAGTTGACTCGTTGAGTCTTTATCTTCTGATACTCGTCTTGCGAACCTTTCAGTATTTCTGTCGAAGTGGAGAAATGATAATTTCTTAAGGATGGGGGACGGGCCCTAAAAGGATATAATTTGGATAGGGTATGTTTGTTTTCTGAACAAGACTTAAAAGGGTTTTAAGAAGTCTTTGCATTTTTTCTGGGGAATTTGGAGAACTCCAAGAGCAATTTGGTGGGACTTTATATAGTAAGCTTATATTTCTGCCTACGGTGTTCTAAAAATCCATGAAAAATAAGAGTGGATCAATTTATTCTTGATTCAAGAAACACACGTAGAACATAAAGCAATTATAACACATAAGAATATATAATAGTGCGTGTATCCTAACTATGTGACCTTTTTGTGCCAAAGGTAAGCCTAGCATTTTGAAAGACGTATATGTCATATAGAATCATTTCATTGCCCCCAAAAATAGATATATATATATATATATATATATATATTTAATCAAAACTTCCCGGTAAGGGATGCAAGCAAGCCGAAAGGGGATACAAGAGGAAATAATGTATAAAGTAGGCCCATGCAAGGGCAAAATAAAACAAACCCACGTAGGGGTATTTTAGAAAAATCAATACAAAATGATAAACTCGCATAGGGGTGGCATTATGATGCTCCTGACGACGATCCTTCATTCATTTGGCCCTTCTTGGACTCCTTTCCGATCTCTCGAGGTTCGTACAACCATTTGAATTTGAGAAAACTAGACATCCTACAAAATAGATAACTAATTAGATATCTCATTTCAGGGACAACAATCTAAGTCTTTCGAATAGCACATAAGGGTATGACGTCTTTTTGGGCCGAGTGCCCTTTTTGACTCAAGGTGGTCTCGCTAATGGGCCCGATACCCCTGGGGTATTGGGTCAACTTAGGTCAATTCCTATTTCAGGAATTTGGCTTCGCTCTACGCTAGTTTGACTAGAGTGGGTTTTGAAAAGAGACCGGGAACCCGAGTGGACAACTGCGGGCTGAAACAATGTACAAGTGTCGGCCAACCTGGAACCAACTAATTTCTCATTGTTTCAAGAATTCTTATTTTTAAGTAGAAAAATGACCGCGAAGACACGCGTAATCACTTTTTTCCTGATGCATTCTAATTTTGCCATTTGGCGAAACCTGTATGCCATTAATGCAATAATTTATATTTTGCAAAAATTTAAACACATAAGCAAATAAGTGCAGAAATTAAAATTATTACATTCCCGAATAATTAGTCAAATAAAGCAAATAAAGTTAGAAAAAATATTTTGGTTAGAACGTAGTTAAGTCCCCAGCAGAGTCGTCATTTCTGTTTTATCTCATTTTTCACTTTCCTTTATTTTTAAAAGAAAATGCAATTTCATTTATGAAACGGTTTTGACTTGAATTAAACTTGAAAACTTATAAAAATCTCCAAATTTAATTAAAACAGAGTCGTCACTTAATTTTTTAGGAAAAATCAAGAAAACCTTTGAAAAGATATTCGAAAGATTTAAAACAGATAAAAATCCTTGAATATAAGAAATCCGGGTAAGAAGTTCATATTAACATTTTGAGAAGGGTTTTAAGGCACTCAAAATGTCCGCTAACTTGCGGTTATCCGACTATTTTCCTAAATTATTTTATTAACTAACTTTGAAGATATGGGAATTTATTAAGTAAAGAAAAGTTCCTTCTTTTTTTTCATGAAAATTTTATTTTTTACGAAAATGATAAGCAATTACATGGAATTGATGTGCCGTGAGTTTGCGGCACTTTCGACGCTTAAAACTTGGAATTGGAGTATGTTCTTTAGCAATTTTTGGTAGATTTTTTTAGGAGTCTTGTGCAGGAAAACAGGGTTCGGAGACTAAGTGCAGAAAAAGACTGATATTTGGCACTGAAATTGACCTTTACGACCCATGACCACGAGTCGTCGATCATTTCACGAGTCGTGGAAGCCAGACGTGAAAGAAGTACTGCAGATAGAGCTGGAACTGACTTCTACGACTCATGACCACGAGTCGTCGACCATTCCACGAGTTGTGGAAGTCAGTCGTAGAAAGATTACTGCAGATGCAGTTAGGTCCTGAGTTTAACGAAAGGTTTTCACGAGCTGTAGACTTGTTCACGGGTCGTAGGCCTTGCTCGTGGAACCTGATCAGAGAAGGAGAAAAAGCCTGACTTTTACGACTCAGCTCTATGAGTCGTGATTCAAGTCACGAGTCGTAGAACGCTCGTGGAAAGGAACCTGCAGAAGAGAAAAATTGTCTGAGTTTCACGAGCACTTGTGATGAACCATAGAAGCTTCCACGAATCATGGAATGGTCTCGTGGAAGCTGTCGATTCCAGTTTTCCTAGTTTTGTTAGGACAGGATTTCTATTTTCTATAAATATTTTTCCTAAGTTTTCTTTTACGTTTTATGCACGATATTTTGTAGGAAACATATTCGTAACTTTGTGATATTGGTTTATTCTTGGTTTTGAGAGTTAAATTCATTCATAGTTCATTGTTCTTACTTCCATCTTCATCTATTCAATATTTCGGATTTCTTTATTCTCAATTGTAAGTATCTATTGATGATTGCTCAAACAAACATTGATTGCTTACTTATGAACATGAGTAGCTAAATCCACAACTAGGGTTGTGGGAACCATGAAGGATTAACGAAGTACGCAAAGTACTAGGTAAGTCTAGGGCAATATTTATGCATGTACTGTTCTTCCCTTCGTATTGATTGCTTTTTAGCGGTGTACAACGTTAGAACTCACCTTATCCTTACTTGCCGGACCAAGGAGGTAACAGATGGGAAAAGGGTCGTTCAACAACGAAGATTTGACACTACCAACTGTCATCTAATGGCTTGACCTTGTCTGGGAATAGCCAATCTGGGATCCAAGGTACACCCTCAACTTAAAACGTTCGCTTGTCCTCAAGCAACATAACATAAAACAATAATACGACTCTACTAAGAACACAAACTCATGTCTATAGCAACTCATGGTCATTCAAACTTATTCAATTAAATCAAGCTCCCTTGTAGCACACAAATTTATGAAACACTAACTTGCAAGGATCCAAACATGTCATTCCGATATGATAGAATATTATGCATACACATACGCAGCTATCCTAACAATCAATAGACAATATAGACATCTTGGTGCCCTCACCACAAAGAAATCCCACACACAAGATTTGGGACTCGGTAAGCGCTCACACTCACAACGATTTCAAACAATGCACATGCGATACCATAGGCTTGCCCTTACTATTCTATTTTGGTTCTTCAGAAAGCTACTCAGGATCACTACAGGACTTTTTTAGGCTTGTAATGAGGCTTCGGGTGCAGGTATGATACATTTAGGGGTTAGTGACTAAGCCCTCCTTGGAACCATTTACATCTTATCACCACATAACTTCACTTTATCCATCCTTATTCACCTTTTTATTTCCTTGATTCTAGATACAGGTGCGACCTCTTTATTGACAATTCTTTTTGTTTCTTTTTCGATCTTTTTCCTCTTTCTTTATTTTTCTTTTCTTTTCTTAGGCGCACACCCGGATTTTCATTCTATTCAACAACAATCATCTCCATCCTCTTTTTTCTTCTCCTTTACCACTGTAGTAGCCACCCTCAACTTAGGCTGATTGCCTACGTCAAGGTGCACAATGTCCATTGGTAGGACCAGGGCAAAAACAGGGTTTACCTCTATAGTAGCCACCCTCAACTTAGGTTGTTTTGCCTACGTTGAGGTGCACGATGTCCAAGGAAGGACCAGGGCCAAGATAGGGATTCAAAGTTAAACAGGAATGGTGACAGGTTATTGAAAGAATAAGGTCAATTACGGCTCAAACAGGGATCAAAAGGGATTATTTGTATTTGGATGGTCATATAGGCTAAGTGGACTGCATCAAAAAGGGCCTGCGATCCCTTCCTAAGCAACCAACTTCAAACTTAACAAAATAGACCGGGCAAGTTCTAGATGCATGCACAGAGTAAGAATTTATAACAATTAATCTCACACACTCTTAGCACCAAGAACTATATCGCTACCAACTATCAAACAACCGCTCAGCTTAAGCATACTCATCCTACTCATATTCACACAATGACATACAAAGATCCAGACAGTCAATCGTTTCAACATAAGCTCAAAACCAGAAAATTTTTCAAGGGGCCTCGTTTTTAGACAAGATCAACGCCTGCTTGCTATAGACACTAAAAAAAATTTAAAACAACCTAAACATGCCGGTTCTACTAGATAGCACACCGTAGGGAAAAGAAATCGGCAACAAAAACCCTCGGTGGTGACTCACAGGTTTCCCAACACCCTCAACTTAGACTCATGCATTGTCCCCAATGCATATATGCGAAAGCTAAAAACTGTGAGAATAAAGGAATACCTGTGAAGTCGATATGACTCAAATTCCGGAATGATGTTGGAGACCGCCTGGGTCTCCAAAACAAGAGAACTCGATGGAGTACTTGTGTGCGCCAACCTCATGTTGCGCTCCAACTTCCTCTTTTATTGGCTCCGCAGCTAGTCGTAACCGCTTCTTCGCTCTTTCTTTGTAGATTCTCTTGCGTGTTTTCGTTTCCTTGAGCTATTTACACCGCTTTCCGCAACATGCTTCTCTTTTCGCGGCATCCTTCTCACAACAGCTAGCGTCTCGACCAAACACTTCTCCTCAAGGTGCACATCCGCAGGAGCTTCCTCAACAGCATTGATGACCGCGACCACCCTCATGTCACTTGGTTGCTTCATCAATTTAGACACATCGAACTTGACCACTTCATTGTTCAATCGGAAGGTCAGTTCGTTTTTCTCCATGTCAACCAATACTCTCGCCGTAGCTAACAATGGTCGTCCCAAGATTATGGGAACTTCGAAGTCCACTTCGCAATCCAAAATCACAAAGTCAGCTGGGAAGATAAGCTTACCGATCTTTATTAGCACATCAGACAAGATCCCTACGGGTCGCTTTACCGAACGGTCAGCCATCCTCACTCTCATGGACGTTGGTTTAGGAGCTCCCAAACCCAATTTGTTATACACTGCTAGCGGCATCAAATTGATACTAGCACCAAGATCACACATAGCTCTTCCGAAGTTGAGCTTTCCGATAGTACATGGAACAGTGAACGCACCTGGATCTCATTTCTTTTCCACTAATGATCTAGAGGAAATAGTGCTGCAGTGATGGATGTTGTCTTCCGGCTCAAAACTTACCGTCCTCTTCTTTGTGATCAAGTCCTTCATGAACTTGGCATAACCGGGCATTTGTTCCAGAGCTTCCACCAATGGTATGTTTATTGAAATCTGTTTTAACATGGTCATGAAGTTCAGGAACTTACTATCGTCAGCTTTCTTCTTCAACCTCTGGGGGAAAGGGGGTGGGTGTCGAAACATCATAGTTGGAAGCTTTTCAGCTTCCTTGCGTTTCTCTGCGGGCTTTGGCGTTTCCTCCTCTACCGCCTCTTTATCATCCGCACTATCATCTTGAGCATGAATTACCGGATGTGATTCCGGTAATACTTTTCCGCTTCTTGTGGTGATCGCCATACAGCTTGCATCATTCTGCGGATGAGTGGTGTCGCTCGGCAAAGTACCTATTTTCCTTGGGTTTAGAGATGCCGAGATGTGACCCACTTGCTGCTCTAGTTGCTTGATCGCGGTTGAGTGTGACTCCACTACCAGACTCAATGTTGATAACTCATTCCGTATTGCCTTTACCCCAGAGTCCGTTGATTCCACCTTAAGCAGCATCTTCGCCATCATGTTCTCAAGTTTGGACGTCTCAGTTTCGCTGCCAGTTTTGTCCCGATTGCCAGGTGGTATATACAACCCACCTCTATCGGTGTTGTTCCTCCAGCTTCCTTGGTCGCGATTTTTGTAGCCACCATTCTCATAGTGGTTTGGATAGTTCCGACCTTGGTTTCCTTGGCCATTGGCCTGGAAACCCCCCACGTAATTCGCGTCCTCAGTCTCCATACCTTGGGAACCCACAGCTTGTACCTTCTCTATATTTCCTGACGTCAAGTGCCTTGTCAGGAGGTCCAACTGTGTCTTTAGATGCGCCATGTCTTGGTCGCGCTCCTCCTCTTTCCTACGCTGCTCAGCCGACATACCAACTGTATAGGTGCTAGCTGCAACCTCTGAATCTCGTGTGTGCCAGGCCCTGTTGGTCTTGGTGAGCCTGTCCCAAATAGCTGTGGCGTCGGCAAAAGTGCGACCCATAAACGCTCCACCTGCTGCGTTATCCAATGTCGGCTTGGTAGCCGAATTTAGTGCCCTGTAGAATGTCTGCATCAAGAATTCGTTGTTCAGCTGATGGTTGGGGCACTGTGTCAGTTTCTTCTTAAATCGCAACCAGGTCTCGTACAGTGCTTCGTGCGGTTGCTGCCTGAAGTTGCTGATTTCGTCCCTCAACTGTATCATCCGAGAGGGAGGAAAGAACCTTTCTAGGAAAGCTCCTCTCAACTCTCCCCACGTTGCGATAGAGTCGGGGGTCAATTCTGTCAACCACAACGCTGCCTTATCAGACAGAGACAACGGAAACAACCTAAGCCTGATCGCAGTCTGACTCACTCCTGGCAGTTCGAACGACTTGCAGATGCCCACGAAATTCATTAAGTGCTGGTTTGGATCATCCCTAGCGACACCTCGAAACACTCCTCTCAAGTTCAGCAACTGAATCATCGTGCTAGTGATGTTGAACTTGGCTCCGGGCGGTAGCGGTGGAACAATGATGGCGCCAGTAGCGCCAGCTCCATCTAATTCAAGCTCATCATCATTCCGTGCACCATCGTCCTGCAGACCACCAGCATTAAGGTTTTGTTGGGCCTGCAGTTCAGCAGCGAGCCTTGCTGCCTCTAGTTGTGCGGCCATGTTCTGCCTCAATGTTCTAGCAAGTTCGGGGTCGTAAGGTAAAATTTGTTCCCCCGAACCTCGGGTACTTGGCATGCACAACTGTGTACCCTGTCAAAACAAAAACAACAAATAAACGTAAAGCAGGAAATTATAACAAAAAGTCAAATAGACACACCAGACTTAATCAAAAACCGTATTCCCCGGCAACGGCGCCATTTTTGATAACGCTCAAACTACACCTCAATTTAAGAAGCGTAAGCGATCGTTGTCAAATATATAACCCAACAAGGTTGGGGTCGAATCCCACAGAGAATATGGTGATGATTAAGACTTTAGTGAAGTATGTGACTAGTTGTCAATCGTTTCCAGTAACTAAAAGGGGGGTTTTGTAATCAAATTGTAAACAAAACAATAATAAACGTAGGAGGTTAAATCAGTATGAGAGAATGCGAACTAGGGACGTGGTTACCATGGCGTTGTAACAATGTCGATTCTAGGCTTAACCGGGTTCTTTCTATATAAATGTCACGATGTGATTGCGTCAATTGTATCGTCTAAACGTCTCTCGACCAAATAAACAAATTTCCTTTTATCTTCTCTCGATCTCAAAAAGATGTGCTTTTTAGCTCTCAATCCTACCATCAAGTAGATTAATCCAGTTACGGCATTAATCTTTAAGACGAGAGTTGGTAGTCTCGAATCCTTGTTGTTAATCAAGTTTCCCGGTTTTAATCTCTTTCTCAAGCAAATTAAACCTAGGCATGTTCTAAGGTTTGCAACCCACTAGAAAACGTGACATAATGTATGATTAACAACGTGACAATACATAAATCGAACCCAACGCTCCCCGGAATCTATATTGCTACGTTTGCCATGGCTCCCACAACCCTAGTTGCGGGAGGTTTAGTTAATCATGCTATAAAGAAAAGAGAAGAGAATTGAATTCATAATAAGGAGAAGAAGTTCTTACAATATAATGAAAACCAATCTTCAATAATCCAAAAACAAGAAAAACCAAGAACTCACGAACACGAATTCAAGAATCCGAAAACGTGTTGTTGCTCTCAAAAAATTGACTAAAAACTATTCTAAAACTATTGGGTGTATTCTTATTACATAAACCTATCATAGGGTATTTATAGGAGTCAAAGAAACCAAATCCAAAACGGGCTAGGAATCCCCAAAACGCGGGTCGCCGCCTCACGCCACTGCCTAAGCTTGACGGTCAGGCTGACGGACCGTCAAGGCAGTGACGGACCGTCGCCTGGACCGTCACTGCTAGGCAGTGGTGTCGCCTCCTTTGCTGCCTCCACGCGACGGTCTATGTGACGGACCGTCACTCAAACCGTCACCCTTAGGCAGAACTTCGTTTTTCTCGTATTTTCTTCCGTTTTCGTGTTTGCTTCCATTTCCTACAAATACAACATAAAAACATCAAAAACAACAATGGTTGCTTGAAAACGTACGATTGTTCTTAGTAAAAAGGAGTCGAAAGTGACGTAAATTAGCGTCACATCAGCTGTTCTCCACTAACCACAAGGATATAGGGACTCTTTCTTTAATCTTCGGTGCCATTGGTGGAGTGATGGGCACATGTTTCTCAGTACTGATTCATATGGAATTATCATGACCCGGCGATCAAATTCTTGGCGGGAATCATCAACTTTATAATGTTTTAATAATGGCTCACGCTTTTTTAATGATCTTTTTTATGGTTATGTCGGTGATGATAGGTGCATCTGGTAATTGGTCTGTTCTGATTCTTATAGGTGCGCCTGACATGGCATTTCCATGATTAAATAATATTTCATTCTAGTTGTTGCCTCCAAGTCTCTCGCTCCTAAGCTCAGCCTTAGTAGAAGTGGGTAGCGGCACTGGGTGGACGGTCTATCCGCCCTTAAGTGGTATTACCATCCATTCTGAAGGAGTAGTTGATTTAGCAATTTCTAGTCTTCATCTATCTGGTGTTTCATCTATTTTAGGTTCTATTAATTTTATAACAACTATCTTCAACATGCGTGAACTTGGAATGACTATGCATAGATCACCTCTATTTGTGGGGTCCATTCTAGTGACAGCATTCCCACTTTTATTATCACTTCCGGTACTGGCAGGGGCAATTACCATGTTGTTAACCGATCGAAACTTTAATACAACCTTTTTTGATCCCGCTGGAGAGGAAGACCCCATATTATACCAGCATCTCTTTTGGTTCTTCGGTCATCCAGAGGTGTATATTCCCATTCTGCCTAGATCTGATATCATAAGTCATATCATTTTGACTTTTTTGGGAAAACCAGTTTTTGGGTATCTAGGCATGGTTTATGCCATGATCAGTATAGGTGTTCTTAGATTTCTTGTTTGGGCTCATCATATGTTTACTGTGGGCTTAGATGTTGATACCCGTGCCTACTTCACCGCATCTATCATGATCATAGTTGTCCCCACTGGAATCAAAATCTTTAGCTGGATCGCTACCATGTGGGGGGAGGGGGTTTGATACAATACAAAACACCCATGTTATTTGTTGTAGGGTTCATCTTTTTATTCACTATAGGAGGACTCACTGGAATAGTTCTGGCTAATTCTGGTCTAAACATTGCTCTACATGATACTTATTATGTGGTTGCACATTTCCATTATGTACTCTCTATGGGAGCCATTTTTGCTTTATTTTCAGGATTTCACTATTGGGTAGGTAAAATCTTTGGTCGGACATACCCTGAAACATTAGGTCAAATCCATTTTTGGATCACTTTTTTTGGGGTTAATATGACCTTCTTTCCTATGCATTTCTTAGGGCTTTCGAGTATGCCACGTCGCATTCCAGATTATCCAGATGCTTACACTAGATGGAATGCCCTTATCAGTTTTGGCTCTTATATATCCGTAGTTGGGATTTGACATTTTTTCGTGGTCGTAATAATCACTTCAAGCAGTGGAAAGAACAAAAGATATGCTCCAAGTCCTTGGGCTATTGAACAGAATCCAACCACACCGAAATGGATGGTACAAAGTCCTCCAGCTTTTCATACTTTTGGAGAACTTCCAGCTATCATGGAGATGAAAAGCTATGTGAAGTAAAAGAAGAAAAGGTTGCCAATTGCTACTAAGAACTTAACAGAACTTTTAAAAATGTGGGAAACCACTTGTGTAGGTCGGGGGAAAAAGCCAAAATAAGTGAGTTTAGCCCTTAGAAAAAGAAAACTGATTCTTGAACCCCTTTCACGCTCATGTCAAGTCGAGGTACTACAGAAAAAAAAGAGAAAAATCTGATCCAATTTATCGTAATTGATTAGTTAACATGTTGCTTAACCGTATTCTGAAACACAAAAAAAAATTGGCTTATCTTTCTATCGAGCCGTGAAAAAGATTCAACAAAAGACAGAAAGAAATCCACTATACCTTTTACGTCAAGGAATACGTGGAGTAACTCTCGATATAATAGTAAAAGCAAGAAATGTAGGTGGATCGACTCATCAAGTTCCCATTGAAATAGGATCCACACAAGGAAAAGCACTTGTCATTCGTTGTTTATTAGCGGCATACTAAAAATGTCCGGGTCGAAATATGGCTTTCAAATTGAGTTCCAAATTAGTGGATGCTGCCAAAGGGAGTGACGATGCCATACGCAAAAAGGAAGAGACTCATAGAGTGGCAGAGGCAAATAGAGATTTTGCACATTTTCGTTAATCCATGAACAGGATTTATAAATCTCGATCGAAAAAGAATCAAGAGAAAAATAAAGAATCAGCATTGATCGATAGATTTCTCGAAACAAACGAAAAGGAAACGAAAGATGAATCATAAATCATAGACCAACTAAGCCCTCTCGGGGGTTTTCTTAAAGGGGAACCTCATGTAAATACCATGGAATAAGGTTTGATCCTATTCATGGGGATGGAATAACCATTCCAAAAATGGAAAGTTCGACACAATTGGGATTTTTTTTAATTGGAAGAAGTTACAAATTCATGATCTGGCATGTACAGAATGAAAACTTAATTCTTGATTCTACGAGAATTATTATGAAAGCCTTTCATTTGCTTCTCTTCGATGGAAGTTTTCTTTTCCCAGAATGTATCCTAATTTTTGGCCTAATTCTTCTTTTGATGATCGATTCAACCTCTGATCAAAAAGATATACCTTGTTTATATTTCTTCTCTTCAACAAGTTTTTTAGTAATGAGCATAACGGCCCTATTGTTCCGATGGAGAGAAGAACCTATGATTAGCTTTTCAGGAAATTGGAAATTTCAACAAAATCTTTCAATTTCTTATTTTACTATGTTCAACTCTATGTATTCCTCTATCCGTAGAGTAAATTGAATGTACAGAAATGGCTATAACAGAGTTTCTCTTATTGGTATTAACTGCTACTCTAGGGGGAATGTTTTTATGTGGTGCTAAAGATTTAATAACTATCTTTGTAGCCCCAGAATGTTTCAGTTTATGCTCCTACCTATTATCTGGATATACCAAGAAAGATGTACGATCTAATGAGGCTACTATGAAATATTTACTCATGGGTGGGGCAAGCTCTTCTATTCTGGTTCATGCTTTCTCTTGGCTATATGGTTCATACTGGGGAGAGATTGAGCTTCAAGAAATAGTAAACGGTCTTATCAATATACAAATGTATAACTCCCTAGGAATTTCAATTGCGCTCATATTCATTACCGTAGGAATTAGGTTCAAGCTTCCCCAGCCCCTTCTCATCAATGGACTCCTGACGTATACGAAGGAGTGCGGTTCGTTCGAGAAATTCCTACCTCTCTATCTATCTCTGATATGTTTGATTTTTTAAAAACTTCATGGACATGCAAAAGATAAATGCTATCCCCACTCGGACCAAGACATAATTTTTACTTGTTCAAATAACAATTAAGGTGAAGCAGGGTCAAGAAAGACGAATCTTTTTATGATAAATAGATCTATTTTGCAAGTTTGTTATTACAGTTAGTTCCTACAAAGGATCAGACTAATGACGTATACAATACTTGAATTCTCTATATAGATGCTACATAGTTGGTTCTCATCCTTCAGAGACTATGAGTGTAATAAGAGCATTCGTCGACAAAAGGATCACCCTAAGATGATAATCTCATGGCTATTGAGAACGAATTAAATAAGATGGTTCTATTTCTCAATATTTTTCTCAATCTTTCTGACTTGCTCCTATGAAGTCAAAAAGAATGAAAAAATAAGTCATTCACAACCACTGATGAAGGATTCCTCGAAAAGTTAAGGATTAGTAATCTTTTTTAGAAATCGAATGGATTCGGTCTTATACATACGCAAGGAAGGTAATCAAAAAAAAAGAAAATAGGTTCTACTTTATTTTATCACTTAGGAGCCGTGTGAGATGAAAGTCTCATGCACGGTTTTGAATGAGAAAAAGAAGTGAGGAATCCTCTTTTCGACTCTAACTCTCCCACACCAGCCATTGCTTTTCTTTCTGTTACTTCGAAAGTAGCTGCTTCAGCTTCAGCCACTCGAATTTTCGATATTCCTTTTTATTTCTCATCAAACGAATGGCATCTTCTTCTCTATAAGAAGAGAAATTAGTTCACTACCTGTCCTTAAGCAAGTAAGCTAACTACCTTATCTCATTAGTGAAGATAGAGTACATGAGTAGACTTCTTTTCTTAGATAGAAAATGGAATTGATAAAAAAACTTTATGTGGGCTTTGCTGCTCTCCCCAGGAAAGATCAGAAGGTTAGAAGTGGATTCACCCTGTGTGCTGCTCGCGACGCCCCTATGGAAATTCCTTCTAAGGAATGCACTATTGAATAACATCATTTTAAATGAGATATCTTAGTTCGTATCCCGAATTCCATTCTCGTGAAAAGGCCTTTTCGTCGTTTGAGAGGAATTCATTCATTAGCAAAAAGCTAAGCACGCTCTCTCCCCTGCGAGACCTGAGGTTCCTTACAAACTACTGCAAAGGGCAGGCATCTCGTGTAGGTGTATGCTACCGATCTTCTTAAGTAAGGACTAGACTCTGTCCGAGTGTTAGAGATCCCATAGATAGGGGAAGGCAGAATGTTAGCACGCTGCACCCAAAGATATCACTATCTCTATTGCTATATACGAACGAATCCCAGGGAATGTAAGCAAAAATCTTAGTGGTCGAAGGACCTAGAAAGCACAGGTCTGAGATCAAGAGTTAGGGGGTTCCCGAGATATGACCTATACGACGATGGATGGTCTAGGTGAACAGAATACATCCTTGCAGATGAAGCCATGGTCGATGGTAGAAGAAGAAGTACCAGCCAGTGAAGTCACAGCTCAAGCTCAATGGGAAATCAAAAGGCTCCTACAAGATAACCAAAAAGAAAGAGCCGTGCTAGCGGACCAGTATAAGAAAAAAATAGACTTCCTAGAGGAAGAAATAGAAAGACTAACTGATCGGGGTGCCAACGATCGACTAATAGAAAAGAAAGAAAGAGAAATTTGAGCACTAATAGCTGACTAAAATCATAGTGTGGCACAACTCCTCAAACGATGAAGTGAACTAAAACAGCAATTTGAACTAGTAGAAAGAGTGCCTAATATTAAGTTGCGGGCATTACTGCTTTTAGAATCCATCCTCGGTCTCATTCTTAACATTATCGTTCTACAAATGTAGTTTCGCTTTATAGTTTCGGCTTGTAACTTCCTTTTCTCATAGAGAAGAAATGCAGGCTAGCAAGACAAAAGCTACCATACCATAATTCAACTGCCATTCCATACGTGAATTATATTCTTTATTAAATAAGTCTGTTAGGGTGAATGCCCAAGGACGAAGAGGATTGATCAGGCTTGAACAATAGGTTTATTCACCAACTAGGCCAGCTAGGAGCGTTGAGGCCAAATAGCGGGGAAAAGGTCCTCAAAATTGGGCAAGCATTGAACCTTCCCTGAATTCAGCTTCAGAAAAAAGAAGGTCAACCGTCCAACAGAGTGAGAGTTGCTTTCCGAACCCAGCAGAAGCTTAGTCTATTAATCAGAAAACTGGCACTAGCCGTCGAGCAACAGCCGCTATTGTACTTAGAGCAATTAGAACTTCTAAAATATGAGAAAAAGGTCCCATAGCTGAAGATGTTGATTCTCCCTCTCCTTCTCCTGCCATATAGATGGCTTCCTCTGTTGACATAATAGGTGTGTGGTAAGGGACCCATAAAAGACCTAATAGGTAAGGCACCCTAAGCCCATACCCTTCTGTCTTTCTAGTAGCTGCAACCCTCCGAATCCTTAGTAGTGTTATAGCTCGCTCGCCCTTAGTTGAGTAAAGGAATTGGTAGTTTGATAAATGGATAGGCCCTGATCGTTGACTCAATATGATACTTATTCTTGAAGCCCTCAAAAGGAGTGTGAGTGGGTCAAGTTTCAGTTCATGGAAGGGGGGATTTCCTAGAAAATCATATGTTCCCGAAGTTGATGTTGATAGATGAGAGAAAGAGGTATTTTTGGGGCCAAGCTAGGAGTTTGATTTCAAATTTGATAGGCCTAGGCGCTGCTAATACTGACATGAGGTTAGCGCACCATGGGGCTTATGATCTTCCTTCCCTATCTGTAAAGCCCAATAAAGGCTAGCATTCGATCATAATATCATAATTGAAGAAAGATCGTAGCGCTTTCCTATATTATCTTAATGGTGTCCTTTCCTACGCTTTGGATTCCATATTTTATGTTTTTCTCTCGCTTCGCTCTCGCATCTTTAAACCTGTCCTAACTTTGCTCTAGCTCTAGGAGGCGAGCAATAGGAAAAGGCCCAGCAGGAAGATTAAGAGTCAAAGAAACAGAAAAAGGATCAGCCCTATGCCCATACTCAAGCACTAAAGTAAGAAAAAGCAGACGAGTACGGTTTATATTATTATGCCGCATCTTTATCTCTAGGAGAAGGAGCTATATTGATTTCTAAACTGCTAAGGCCCCTTTATATTATTATTAATTAAGTTTGTGTAAGGGTGTGTCTATTTTCTTTCTCTTAACTCATAAGTTCTTTTCTTTTAGTAAGATAGTAGTGGATCGATAAAGCAAAGCTTAAAAGGTGAAAGTGCTCTACCTACCCTCTCTTGTTTCAGGTATTCCACTCGTTCTCAAAGTATATAGCTCTAGTAGTCCTTTCTGCCTATTACATCCCTTCGCTCTAGTGATCGCTTCGTACACTACGTTTCTTATCCAGTGTATTGAACTCGTTTATTCCACTCGCTCCCTAACTCTAAGAGCAACTCCTCTTTTTAGAATTGTTGAAGAAACTACGAACTCTAACTATCTAACTGCACTGATCGGGGTCGATCTCACTGACCCCTTGCTTCACCATGCCCAAGCCGGAGGCTAAGGAGAGAAGAATAAAGTGAAGGTGGATACCGCTCATCAAGATCTTGGTTAAGTGTCCAAGACCGTATGCCTTGCTGGTTGGATCTGAATCTGCTCTATAGTTATCTAATTTCTTTCTTTTTCCTACCTCCCCTACGAAGGAAAGTACAAAGGAAGCTGCTTTGAAGTTGAAGGGGCTCATCCATTCACTATATGTATGTAATTTCATACATAAAGAGAAAGATTAAAAACTCATCGATCTCCTTACTGCTCCGTGGGGGTCTTCATTCACTCTTCTCTTACTTTCCCTACTTCTA